>OX463852.1:5122708-5244795 GCA_949825065.1 Odontocerum albicorne | reverse complement strand
ATATACTATATTACAATTATTTGCTAGAAAAATTAAAAAAAAAACTTGTTTTATATTCAGTTGACCTTAAAACAAGGTAAAACCACAAAAATAATGTACCACAAAGGTCTAAATGTTTCCTGCATGAACAAGTTAGAGCGACAGATAGATAACACGCCAGTCATGTCCACCAGATAGATAGTCAGGAAATGCTATAAATCAAATTTGATACCTCTTCTATCAGTAATGCGTCGTCTAGAACTGAAAGAAGACGCGTTGTTTCGTTATATTCTGAAATGTTAAAAAATAAATATCGCACTTTTGTCAAAATCAAATGATTTTTAATTTGATATCTCTTACATTTATTAAACTCCATTTATTAATTTACACTACGGGTTTCCCTAATTCGTACAAAGACCAAAATTCGTACAGGGACTAATTAAATTCGTACGTTGTCCGTACAAGTACCAATTAATCCCTAATTCGTACAAGGACCAATTAAAAATTTCAAAACTTAGTGAAATGACATGTTACACTAAAACATTATTAAAAAATTTAGCATGTTAAAAAATTATATTACACTAAATTTAAGAGATTTTTTCTAAAGGAACTGAGCGACACATGAAACATGTTTATATGAGGACACACACGGTTAAACAGTGTAATTGCCCTACCTACCAGCATTTCCAAAGGCAGGTTGGTTCGCCTTGTAGGTTGATATAACAATCTATGGGTACGTTGTCTCAGATAATTATCAGGAACATATAAACCAAAACTGCTCAGGAGGGACGGGTTAACCAAACTACCCATGAGCAAACAAAAAATGGACACCCAATCGAAGAGACCTTCCATTCGATAATGATCTGTAACTAAGCATCCCTAGGAAGAAGAAACTTGGATAAATCCAGGAAAAATATACTCTTTCATGTAGGGACAACAGAGAAATATTTTCTAAACAATTCATAATATAGCAATACAACACGTCTTCTTATGACTCTTGTTGACAATTATAACACTTAGTATCGATTTATTCAATTTTGACTGTAATATTGCCTGAATATGCTTTAGGCGTGGCTTGGTATTTGCACATACACATTTTAACCTGTCCAAGATAAAAACTTTAGAGCTCTTGGTATAGTTCTCTTGCTCTTAAAAACTATTGTGACCATTTGAAACGGTGGATCTCGACCGACGCATCTCGGTATAGGAAATTTCTTTTGTAAATAAATAAGAAGGCTAAACTCCACAAAGTGATGCTATAAAATGCGGTGTCCGTTCCTTTCTTCTCCTTCTCGGCCAGATGAGACCTTATAGAGCGCGTGGGGCAATAAATTTGTCAAATATTCCCGAAAACAAACTAACAAGGGCGAGCACACCGCCGCCGCCACCCGCGTCGATGTGCAACTTAAATGGAGGTATAACAAGAAAGATTCAATCCACATTTTACTTGTTATTATACTTGAGAAAATGTAGGATGGTCCATGTGACATTTGAAATGTCATGTGTCAAAGGGATTGGGTAAAATCGTTTTTTTTTACAAATCGAATCGTTTTTTTATAAATCGAAAATTTGTTTTTCTGTAAACTGACGTTTTAATTCCTAATTTTCATTATACTGACTTTCTAATGTACCTATTGTACTATTTCAAATAGGCCAAGATCCACTATGAATTAATACTAATTACGAACATTTAATTTTAGGTATAAAAAAATCGAAAATCCAATTATCGTATACCCCATCCCTAGCCAATGCAGATTAACGAAGTGACTTTTGACAAACGTCACCAAATATAATTTGATTTTAACAAACTGCCACATTTTTGCTAATTTGTAACAATATGTATTAATTTGTCATTATTGTTAGTTTTATGTAATGTATTTATACCTAAATAACTTGCTATTTATCAGAATCGAGGTGGATATTAAAGTTGATAGAATAATTAAAATTACTCAACGTCGTTAGAAGGTTGTATTGGGACAAATTTGTGAACTGACACATGCTACATTTTTTCAAGTACTTATAGATATTTTTTTAAAACTTAACGACTTGTCATAAGAGGTTTCATCAAATTAATTAAATTTATTTATTTCCACGTTCGATTTCGACCAATAAAATATTTTTTGAAGACAAAGATCTGGTAATGAATGTTGCGAAATTCAAAATAATAGTGATAGAAATGTGTGAAAGGAAAAGTAAATGCGATATGTGGGTAAATAATAAAATATTGGAGCAAGTTGAGAAATTCTGTTATTTGGATAGTATTTTCTCAGATGATGGAGGAGTAAAGAGGGTGTCCACGTCCCTAAAATATTGTCAACATGCAGGGTCAACGACCGATGAATCAACCTCTGGATATGTACAATTGTCACATACCAGAACGTCAACACTGTTTACACGCAAATAATATTTACATCGCATTCCAAGGTAGAAAGAGAACATATCACGCCGTCTCGCCGTTTCGACAATAAATATCCTACCCACTGTATTATCCGCGGCGCTTGCGACCACCTCAGCACGCGCAGGAGTGAGATCGAGATATACCGCGGACGCAGTCACGCGTCCCGTTCTGAAATTCTATATATACCTACTTATCGTTGAATAAAGAGCACTTGTTATTATTCGCTTGACCATTCATTTCTGTTTACTATTTATTGACTATTCACTCTCACTTCCCGCATTCCTGAATCGACGTATTTTATTTTAAATACAATCAAATCAAAATCATCACGACGTATCAAATTAAGCATCCCGCTAAATTGATGACCCCGAACGAAAAGGAACACAGAATTCGAATAAAGCGAATACAGAGATGTCAACATCAACATCATCAGCACGTCCTACTAGGACACACGCTAAAAGGGATATAGAACGGCGTGCAGCGATAGGAAATAATAATAAAACCAATATAAGACTCGCTCCGTCATTGGCATGCTTGAAGCGACTGAAAAAACTTTTAATTTCTAGTCAGTAAAATAACGTGTTTCATTCCTGATTTTTCTTTTCCTTTCCTTTTGATTGATGATATCTCACTTTATATGAAAAATAATGTTCGGGTGATTGTCCGTCTTTGTGGGGTTCGTGGGCATATGCTCAGGTATGTGTTTATGGATTTCTTGTGTATGGATAGTCATTTGAATGATTTATTCGACCACGTAACTTGCTTCATTTACTTTTGTCTGGTTGGTTGGAAGAGATTGCCGCCTGGCAATAATCCCGCTAGATTATATTTGCAATAAAAGTGTTAAATAATATAAAGAATATAAAGGAAGTCAATGGGGTACTAAAACAAATATACTCGAACAGGACAGTACCAAAATCTGCTTAGATGATAGTCCATAATAGTATTTTAGTGGCAATTCTGATGTATGGGAGTAAAACATGGATGTGGAAAAATGTTGTAGGAATGCGTGCATTGAGAAGAATACTTGGAGTGACAATTTATTGAAGAATACGGAATAGAGCAATAAGGAATGAATGTGATTTTAAGGTTGATGTGTTAAGAAATATGAAGAACAGCACGCTAAGATGGTTTGAGCATGTGGAACGAATGAATGAAGAAAGACTAACAAAACAGATATCTAGTGCAAATGTGAATAGAAAAGTTGTTAGAGAAGTACCAAATGACCTATGCTTCGATCAACTGAATTTTATTCTAAAAGAAGAAAACGTGGAAAGCCTTAGAAATTGTAGAAGTTGTGGGGCAAGATATATGGATGTAAGAGGCTAAGGACGTGGTGCTATGGAAATGGTGTGGTGGTATGTACGTAAAATCGTTAACTTTTTTTAATAAAAGGCATTCCACTCACATTTGTGCCTACACGTCAACAAAATTTCGTCAAAAGCCTTCTCTGCATTCAGTCTTTCAGTCCGGCTCCATTCAATCTTTCAGTCCCATACATTGAGGTTGGTGCTAAAATTCGGTTTTGTATATTACCCGATTTCGATACTGTTCGGTTCGATTATACTCGTATATGTTTTAGTGTTCCATTGACTTCGTTTTCTATCGCTATACGCCGTTCAATATTCGTAGTACCTCTTCCTGAGAAAACACTACCTATGGTTCTATATACAGATATGTCGCAAAAAATGTATCCACAATTTTGATGATTATAAAGTCTGTATTTTTTAGGATACATTTCCCTTTCAACGTTCACAATAAACAACATAAATGTATTTTTTTTAATTTAGCGCCTATTTTCAAACTGATGCCCATTCTGGTCTAGACACTAGACATTGCTGGCAACGTTAAGCAACGGAATCACAAAAATCGAGAATCATTTCATTTGGTATTTGGGCACATTCTCTTTCAATGGCTGCTCGTAATTCAGCAATGGTTTCAGTTTTTTTTAGAATAAACTTCAATTCTTTAGAAACTCCCAAAAGAAAAAGTCTACTGCCGCGTTTTCGTACTTCCAGTAGTACTTCAAAATAAAATTTCTTTGTTCAAAACTTAGTCTGGTTTCAGTTATTATTTCTAAACGGTTAAATCTATAACAAGTTATCAGCTATTAAAGTGTGGACACATTTTTTGTAACCCTCTGTACATCTATATTGTTGTTAATAAATTATTGTATATTTTAAATTAAAAATATATAATATTTTTCGAGCTCGATCTTTTTAGCGTATATACGAATAAAAAAGCTAATATTTGACGGATTAATCATGTAACTTTGTCTTTTTTTGTCAAACGGTCACTTTTTGTTTGTTAATTATTTTCATGGAAGTACCTAATTACGTAATCAATTGTTTTTATCGAATAACGTAATTTCGTAATCAATTGTTTTCATCGAATAACGTAATTTCGTAATCAATTGTTTTAATCGAATAACGTAATTTCGCAATCAATTGTTTTCATCGAATAACGTAATTTCGTAATCAATTGTTTTTATCGAATAACGTAATTTCGTAATCAATTGTTTTCATAGAAAAGCTTGGTTTAGTAATTAAATATTTATTACCGTTATCCGACATTAAAAAAATCTTCGAATTAAATTAATACAAACATTAATATTTAATTGTATTGTTTTATATTATAATTTCGTTGTATACTATATATAAATAATAGAAGATGAGTGTATTAACTGAATTTATTAACTGCTTATTCATTGTAATTTTTTTTTGTTTTTTTTAGTTACATGTAGGTACAAGGATGTTGTCTGAAAAACATCTGATGTCCTCGCGGCCGGACTCGCCCTCTATTATTGGTGGGTGTGTTTCTCGAAAGGGGGATTTTATGAGATAAGCACAAACCTTTTAATAGTTTCTCTCTCAAATGTATTTTATTTTCCATTATTTTAAAACATATTACCATATATGCTATTTCAGGATATACACCCTATTTATATGTGCATTATATGTAGATTTCAAAAAATCTACATTTAACATATAGTATATATATTTTTTATTTAAGATTTTTAAGATCCAAATAATGCAAATGGATCGAGAAACATTACCAAATTGTAACTCCTTTAAGTATCTTGGGTCACTCATCCATAGCGAAAGAGGATGTGCTGCAGATGTAATATATAGAATTAGTGTGGGATGGATGAAGTTTAGATCAATGACAGGAGTTCTATGTGATCCGAAAATGCCAGTAAAGTTAAAAGGAAAAGTATACCAAACGATTGTCAGACCCGCACTCCTCTATGCCTCCGAATGTTGGACGATGTATAACTCTTACCCTAGGCAAATAGAAACTGCTGAAATACGCATGCTAAGATGGTCAGCTGGTGTGTCCCTAAGAGACAAAATAAAAAGCTCACGCATTCGTGGAAGCCTAGGTGTTACAGACATCAACAGTAAGATGGAGGAGAGGCGATTGAGATGGTATGGGCACGTTGGACGCAGAACACCTGATCACATTGTGAACCAGGCAATCTTCCTCGAATAACAACCAGAGGAAGACCAAAGAATTCATGGGTGGTGCAAAAAGATAACCTGATGCAGAGGCACGGCCTGGGGGACGTAGTCCGAGACAGAAGAGCATACAACTTGAGGACGAGGAGAGCTGACCCCAACAGTCTTCGCAGACAGTGGAGTTGGGATGGAGCCAGGGAGGAGAAGAAGAAGACATTTTTTATTTAAGATTGTATATGAATTTGTAGGAGGCAAAAGTTGTGTGTTTTGAAAGAAAATTTTAGATGATCTATTTTTTCTGTTTACCCCGCAAGGTTCACGGCGTGTTAGTATAGGTATTTAATTTCAGAAATTCGCAATTCGCACAATATTCCCGATATACGAGTATAACAAAGTTAATTTCAATTGCTTTTTTGATTTCAACACATTTGATTTCAATTGGTTTTTTTTATTTCAACATATTTGATTTCAATTGCTTTTTTGCAACAGTTTATAAACATATTCTGCATTTTATTAAGTTAAATGTTTTAATATGTTGTTTATAGTTAAGGCATTAACGTTGTGGAGGTTTAAAGACATTGTAATTTATTTTTAACAAACACTGTTTATTCCACTTTTTTATGACGGTATAACCCTACCGGTTTCAAGGCTTTCACCTCATCTTCAGGGGAGCGCAAACAAGACTCTTGTTTGCGCTCCCCTGAAGATGAGGTGAAAGCCTTGAAACCGGTAGGGTTATACCGTCATAAAAAAGTGGAATAAACAGTGTTTGTTAAAAATAAATTACAATAAATGTTTTAATTTTTGGCGAAATATCGGAATTCATTACTGTTCCAACAAAAATGCATATTTTATGCACAAAAAATAAAAAGGATCTAAGCAGTGTATAGCGTTTATTTTTTTTATAACTTCTGATACGAGACATTTTGAAGAAAGTCATATACATATGAACGGATGCATTCCATTGAAAAAATAAAGTCCTTTGTCCTGATACAGACCTGGTAAAAAACACGCGAAGAAATTCTTGAAATATGAACTAAAACATCAAAAGAGACGATGAACATGTAAGCAAACCGTATACAGTTCTTGAAAATGATACTATAGCGTTGATGAGTGTTGGTTAGCTTCCTATATTCTTAGTTTTCTTCAAGACCAGACATAACAGCTGTCAATATGGCTGTAAGCATTGTTACTGCCTCTTAAAAACATTTGAATTAAGTTCTTCAAAATGCGACCAACTGCTCCGCTTTTACCATTCTTCAAACGACCTCAATGGATATCATTCTGTCACCAATTATCTTCCTATTGTGTCCAAATCTGGTTATTATACCTGATATTGAGGTTGATCGGTTCTGGGGGAATTTACTTGCCGGTGTGGTACGCTTTTGTGACAATACACCAAAAGGTATTTGGTCCAGGTTACCTTTCAAAGCTCATTGATCGTTTCTCTCAAGAAGATCTATTTCTTTTCTTTTTCGTTGGCCGATGCTGTTAGGAATTGTTTCACTAATTTTACTATTCTTAAGACATGATTCAATTCTTAAGGCGCAATTCGACTGAGGCAACACTGAACGACATGAAGCATTCGACATGTTTCCTAGTGTTGCCTGTTACTATGTGTGCGACTATGTGTCCCAAATTTTAACAATGTCGCATGCGGATTTTGACTCCCCGAATCGCATACGCTTTGTCGTCAATACGTGTAGCATGCGTCTTAACACGTTCACTGCGTATAAAATACTTAATGTCATACAGAGATGCTGAAAATTCGCGAATTTTTGAAAACCCATAACTTTGTTAAAAATCAAATTCTACTTTCTATTGAAACATCATATACAAGTGTATTCCTTCGTGTCTTCAAAACACATGAAACCGGCGACGAATCCTTATCGGGAGACGTTTATGAGTGCACTAAACATTCAAGGATTCCCGTGTCCATACAAAATATTTGTATGGACACGGGAGCCGTGTTCGACGCAGTGAACGTGTTAAACAATTCCATGGAGGCAACGTTAGTTTGGTACATTATGTCTTGACAAACAATCGAGGTGGCGGCATATTTGGTAATAGTTTTGAATCGTAGAAAAAAAAGGAAGCCACGGTGCTGGAGAAGAGAATTATATGTTGGTAGTCAAGAAGCTCAGAATTATGAAAAGCTGAACGCAAATTCTTGATTTTCTTTTTCACATCGATTACAGTGCAATCGTATTTACTCGCTAACTGCTTCAGTTTATCATTTTTTATCCTGTTGTCTTTATAATAAGTAATTTTATTATTCCATAACTCCGGTGAATTATGATAATCTTCAATAAACAAGGTAGTTTTATCAATATCCCACTCCATGTCGCACGCTACAAGCCGCACCGATCCGCTGACTTTCGGATAACGGCGACATTGTTCGACACGCTGAAACATGTCGAAAGGTGACGCATGCGTCCCGGCAACAACAATCAACATGTAGCATGCTACAAAGATACTTGTTTCTTGTCGCTTCGTGTTTCTTCGATTGAAAGACTGTGTGTAGCATGCGTCAATGCCGCATGCTACATGTTGCCTCAGTGGAATTGCGCCTTTAGACAACATATCCATGCGTCTGTTTTATTTTCACAACACCTGGATTGAGAAGCGGGTGTGGAACAGAATGATCTAAATCTTGACTTTAAAACGTGTTAATTTGTATACACAAACTCGTCCATATAATCATGCCGTGTTGCTTGCGATGTAAGCGGTTAACATGTCTCCATACTTTTCTATTCAAGCATACAACTTTTGCCATCTTCACATTTACATGTCTCGTCATATAAATTTTATTTATTTATTTATTTTCTATTATTAATTATTACATCTTATTTATTATTACAGCTTATTTATTATTACAGCTTATTTATTATTACATCTTATTTATTATTACATCTTATTTTATTTATTTATTTTCTATTATTAATTATTACATCTTATTTATTATTACATCTTATTTTATTTATTTTCTATTATTAATTATTACATCTTATTTATTATTACATCTTATTTTATTTATTTATTTATTTTCTATTATTGATGATTACATCTTATTTATTATTACAGCTTATTTATTATTACATCTTATTTTATTTATTTATTTATTTTCTATTATTAATTATTACATCTTATTTATTATTACATCTTATTTTATTAATTTATTTATTTTCTATTATTAATTATTACATCTTATTTATTATTACAGCTTATTTATTATTACAGCTTATTTAATATTACATCTTATTTATTATTACATCTTATTTATTATTACATCTTATTTATTATTACATCTTATTTTATTTATTTATTTATTTTCTATTATTAATTATTACATCTTATTTTATTTATTTATTTATTTTCTATTATTAATGATTACATCTTATTTATTAGTACAGCTTATTTATTATTAAATTTTATTTATTATTACATCTTATTTATTATTAAGTACATCTTATTTTATTTATTTATTTATTTTCTATTATTAATTATTACATCTTATTTATTATTTCATCTTATTTATTATTGCATCTTATTTTATTTATTTATTTATTTTCTATTATTAATTATTACATCTTATTTGTAGTTACATTGTAGAGGTTTAATGACGTTGTAATTTGTTTAGTCGTACACTGTTTATTCCACTTTATATAACGGTATAACTCTACTGGTTTCCTTGAAAACATTGAAACCGGTAGGGTTATACCATTATATAAAATGGAATTAACATTGTTTGACTAAAAAAATTACAATATCTTCCATTATTAATAATTATCATTTTATCTTCAAGTTTCTCTAAGTTAACCCATATATCGTAAACCTTTTTAATACACCTTCCAGTTTTTCTTCCTTAACCTATATATCGCAATTATTCTTTAACTATAACTTCCAGCATTTATGAGTTAACCTCACACATAGCAAACATTTTTACTGCACCTCTTTCTATAACTATAATATAACTTTTATTTTGCATCTCTCACTCATCATATTCCTTAAATCGCGTGTGTACAAGCTGTTGTACTTCAGCAAGCACACCATCTCGACAGATCAAAGTTCTGCTGACAAGATCAAACTATCAAGACTATTGCCAGGTTTAATCTGCTGCGCCTTTCGTTAGGCAGAGTTTATTGCATAGCGCTTTTCTGTATTGCTTAAGCACATACAAGTTATAGAAAAAATACAAGTTATAGAAAAAATACAAATGTAATACGTTATAGAAAAAATAATAACATACAAGTTATAGAAAAAATACAAATGTAATACGCTCTAAAAGTAAAACAAGTCCGTTGAAGAATCCATCAGGAATTGAACCTTGGGCGCCCGCTTGCTTAGCGTGAACGTTAACCGTTAAACCACGGCCACCGACTTCAATTTACTGCTCATATCTTATACTTTATTACACTTCCGTTGTATACAGTACGACCTGGTGGACTTATTGCCATGTAGCAATATCTTCAACCAACCAGAGAGATGTTGAACAGGTCTTTAGGAAAAAACAGACTGAATTTTTTAAATTTGGGTTCCAAAGGGAATCCAGCCCGCATCCTCCGTGCTGGAAGACAAGCGTCTTACCAACTAAGTCACGGAGGTCTTCGTATCTTGTAGGTCAGGCAGAACATTAATAAATATCCGCTGCTCGCCGAGATTGTCTCATCCCTCCCTCCAACCCCCAGTTCTCCACTCGAATGTTTACCGTTAGAAGCGTGTATCTCGGTACCTGTTCGAACAGAATTCAGTCTTGTTTGTGCTCCCCTGATGATGAGGTGAAAGCCTTCAAACCGGTAGGGTTATACCGTTACAAAAAAGTGGAATAAACAGTGTTTGATAAAACAAATTACAATGTCTTTAACTCTTCCTGTCCTGTGATGTGTAACTAGTACAAATTGCGTCTAAAAACTTTAATATCTCTATAAATATAATAAATACTGGGTTCAGATTTTAGGTATTCCTCCGTAACACATTTACGCATTGAATGAAAAAATAATATTAATAATAATTAGCACTAATCGGCCACATCAGCGATATTTTGTGAAAATCGGGAATAAATTTACCAATACAATCAAACGTGTGCCAGTGTGTGACGTAAGGTATATTCATTAAAAAAAAACCGCTATAGGTGAGGAAGCGACGCTTTTCACGTCTCTCTCTCACTCTCACTCCTCTACTTCGGTATATAGGAACGCAAGAAATATAATCTGAGTTTGCAGTTATGTTTCTCCCTTCGAGGTATAACATACACAGTGTTAATCCGTCTCAGGTCTCAGTCGCTTTAGCGCATTCATCTGAGGCGATCTTTTTGCCCGTTTTATGAACGTCAGCCGATGTTTTTTTCATGTTTTCAGCAATTACAATAAATTTCAATTATTATCACTTTTGACTTTAAATTTAATTAACCTAAGCGATTGGCTATGAATATTCCTATGTTTCCGATTTTAAATCGCTCATTTTTATATGTGTATTGAATACACATCACCGGAATGGGCGGATTTTTTTTAGCACAGGAAGGGAAAGGTTAAACCTCCACAATGTTAATGCCTTAACTATAAATTATTTATTATTACACATGACAAGAAATATACACAATTTGCGAAAAAACAACAGGTAATTTGATTTGGACATACAATTTTAATGGATCTGGGTTTGTTGCCTTTCATTTGTCTTGTATCCCCAGTAAACTAGGCTTTTTTGCCTGTATCTCACTGAGGATATTTAGCATGAAAAAAATAAATCGATACTTCTTTCCGATTTTTGATTACACAAAAAACAAAACCCCGTTGCACGCTCTCATCAACCTGACAAACAGTGACACTCAACTACAACTGGAAACATCTTTCGAAATACAACTCCTCACACATCATCACTCCAGAAATACCAAAAATATTTATCTCACAATATACCGCACACATTCATAAGAATAAAAATTAAAATTAAAACAAAAAAATACACAGAAACACTAATACAAAAACAACCAAAATTAAAACAACAAGAAGAGACCCACACTCACGAGCTCACATAAATCTTTTCCATTCGTCATTCATCCTGAAAGCCCAAGTACTCAAAATCCTGTCGCAATAACAACCACGCTCTGATCGACTATCTAAATGGTTTTCCTACCTTTACCTTTATTGAAGTCGGCACGCCATTGTATGTAATGGGAACCAAATAAGCATATTGCCTTTGGGCAAAAGAGGTTGTAACTCTAGGGATGGTGAACATTTCATTAGCTGCCATGCGTGTCATGTGTGTCTGCTGAGTCTGCATAAATAATACATTAATAAATAGTTGAGATGATTTCGTGTACACCACAACTAATGTTATGATTTACAATGAGTTATCTTCTTTATTTCAACGTGGTTCATAAATGCATTACACTCGTGTGAACCATTCACCTACCAATCCAACGATAGAACTCAACTAGTTACAAAACGTACGCATAGCTTCACATTATATCCGTTAGCCCATAACACTAAATAACGATTATAAAAGTAGCATGAACCACTTTCTCCGGCTTAATTATATTTTATGCATACTTATGTTCGTGTTGAAAAAATTGTTTTTAGGAACTGGTTTCTATTCTTTACTTAGCTTAAAATATTGTTGATAACAAGTAGTATGGCAAAGGAGAATTATAGTGGTTAAGGAATTAATTATTGAAAACCAATGATTTATCATAATTCATAACTCAGTTAAGATGGATGCCGAACGGCGTGTAGCGATAGGAAACAAAGTCAATGGGACACTTTATTATTTGAAAGTTTAGCGAGTTTTAATGTCATATTTCGGCTCAGGTTTGGCTCACCTTAGCCTCGTGATTATGGTTTATGGATTTAACGGTTTACCGATATTGCTTTTTTTCTAATTTTATGTTAAATGGTTAAACGGTCGTTTAGATATAAAATTATGAATTTTAAAGGTTTCCATCATGCTGTAATATATTATTAATTTATAGTCTTGAGTTGCTATTTTTATATTAAAAATATACATCATTGTGATATTTGGCTAGTATTTCCTCAGATAAAGGAAGAGTCACAAGATATATCAAACTGCGTGTAGCGATAGAAAATAAAGTCAATGAGGTACTAAAACATATGTACGTACTCGAACCAGACATTATCATAATCGGCAGTACCTGTGTACGTACTCGAACCAGACATTATCAAAATCGGCAGTACCTGTGTACGTACTCGAACCAGACATTATCAAAATCGACAGTACCTATGTACGTACTCGAACCAGACATTATCAAAATCGGCAGTACCTATGTACGTACTCGAACCAGACATTATCAAAATCGGCAGTACCTGTGTACGTACTCGAACCAGACATTATCAAAATCGACAGTACCTATGTACGTACTCGAACCAGACATTATCAAAATCGGCAGTACCTATGTACGTACTCGAACCAGACATTATCAAAATCGGCTAAGATTACATCTTCTCCCTGGCTCCATCCCAACTCACTGTCTGCGAAGACTGTTGGGGTTAGCTCTCCTCGTCCTCAGGTTGTATGCTTTTCTGTCCCGGACTACGTCCCCAAGGCCGTGCCTCTGCATCAGGTTATCTTTTTGCACCACCCATAATTCTTTGGTCTTTCTCAGATTGTTATTCGAGGAAGATCCATGGAGATTGCCTGGTTCACAATGTGATTCACAATGTGTAACACCTAGGCTTCCACGAATGCGTGAGCTTTTTATTTTGTCTCTTAGGGACAACCCAGCTGACCATCTTAGCATGCGCATTTCAGCAGTTTCTAGTTGCTTAGAGTAAGAGTTATACATCGTCCAGCATTCGGAGCCATAGAGGAGTGTGGGTCTGACAATCGTTTGGTATACTTTTCCTTTTAACTTTACTGGCATTTTCGGATCACATAGAACTCGCGTCATTGATCTAAACTTCATCCATCCCACACTAATTCTATGTGTTACATCTGCTGCACATCCTCCATCGCTATGGATGAGTGACCCAAGATACTTAAAGGAGTATCGGCTAACATTACATATAGGTCACAAAAATAAACGTCATTGTGATATGTGCCTTCATTCAAACATTGACACTACATGCATTTTCCTTAGTTCACTCATCTTCATAGTCTTAATATAACTTACTCTTATCCTTCTGCTGCCAAATACAACTTTTACTTCCATGCATCAAAGTGGGCACCAGCACGCTATTATGTATTTTCGTTTTTGCTACTATTGGTATAGCGCGGTTGTTGTTTATAAAATCAAGTGCTCCGTTTACCTTATTTGCTTTCTCTCCCCTTCTTTCAATGTGCCTTTCATTTAGCCCAAGAATAACAATGAAACGAACAGCAAAAAGACAGTGAGAAAACTCAAGTGCGTAGTTGATCACAGTTAGAGAAAAAACTCTGAAACAGACCATGGCACGGGCTAATAGTCTTTTTATATACTATTATAGATTGATAAGTTGTTTTGGTGGCACACTGTAACGCATTTTACATTTATTTAAATTTTATGTCCACGATAAAATGCCCTTTTTGATACAAATTATTTAAAAAAAACACAAATAAATTTTAACATTGGTATACAATATAAGCCGTGTTACACAAGAGAAAATAAAACAGTACAAGTCGAATAACACAACAAAGCAAACCCATCACAAATCAACCAATTCATAATTTTACTCTTCTGAACAGTGAAAGTTACATAACAGTCCAAGAAAAAAAGTGTTCATCTCACTTCGGTGTGTCATCGGATCCAGTTTGTAGCCCAAGTTGTATAAAGAAGGTTTATGGATGTAGAATAGGCTAAAGATGTGTGTCGAGATAGGAAAGTATGGCGCTCTATCTTCTCTGTCTACCGCGACAGGGAAATGGCGTGGTAGTATGTATGTATTGTAATTTATTTTTATCAAACACTGTTTATTCCACTTTTTTATGACGGTATAACGAAAAAAAAGGAATAAACAGTGTTTGATAAAAATAAATTACACTGTCTTTAAACCTCCACATTCTCTGTCTACCGCGACAGGGAAATGGCGTGGTAGTATGTATGTATTGTAATTTATTTTTATCAAACACTGTTTATTCCACTTTTTTATGACGGTATAACCAAAAAAGTGGAATAAACAGTGTTTGATAAAAATAAATTACAATGTCTTTAAACCTCCACAATGTTAATGCCTTAACTATAAACAACATATGTATGTATTGATGATCCGTACAACGGAAATGCATGAAATTAATAACAACAAATAAATTATTTAGCAATTGTCGCATTTCGAAAAGACGATACATATTTCTGCACGTACATGATACTTTTGTAGTAATATTTTTAGTTTTTATAAAATATGTTTCTCTCACAGGTTAGTTACTCAATTCAAAATAAACTAATTCAAGAATATATTCTTTCCCGTTTTTAGCCACCATATTTAGCCACCATGGGCGCTAAACAATTTCTTCTAAACAATCGCCACCCGCAAAATGTGATTCGGTGTCCTCTCAACCCCGCAAGTAGGGATTGATTTGACACAGGGCTTCAGGGAGATGTGACGTTGAATGTGGATACTGCGAGGAATATGAAGGGGGCAGGGGGACAGGCCCCAACATCTGTTTGGTCCCCTAAAGAGATGTGGCGGTTGAGCCATTCAAGATCCACGACCTAAGTATTCAGGTGTGTGTGTTCGATAGGCTGTAGGGCTGCAAAAATATTTTTTATTTAATTTTTTTTATAAACCAATTAAATGCGTTTTTTTAATGAAAATTAATATATTTCCAAAATTTTCGAAAGAAAGAGACTGTCGGCCATAATCGGCTAACCCGATGTGCATTACTTACCGCCGGGTACTGAACCTATATATAACATTATATCTTAACAACTAATCTAATTTATATATTATAACTATGAACTAACTTAATTTCAACTACCTACATGTCATTTTACTTTTAATAATCTTAATATAATTTCTTAGAAAGCGTTAACACCAACCGTATTAAAAGCTTCATACATAATTAAAAGCTTCATACATGTTGATGCAGGGTTACTCAACTCCAGAGGCAAAGCATTGTCCTTAATGTTTTGTTTATATTACGTTATTTATATTAATAAAGGAGAGCACAAAGCTAGTAGCTATTTCTAAATATTGTTGTGCTATTCTGGCGAATACTACGAGTATATTAAAAACATCTAAATTGTTGCAAAACTCGTTTCCAAGTCTTTGCATACGAATTATAGAGGAGTTGATTTTATAATGAGTATATCAATTTTCGGTACAAAAGGGACTGAGCTGTCTTGTGGATCTAGTGGGAATACGAAATGAAATACTTGCGAGTAAGTGAGGTGCATCAATCACTGAGTGAATGATTTTGTATAGCAGTACTATACCGTAATATATTATATAATATAGCATAATGACAGAAGGAATATTATGCTTTCCTGTGAAGTCTGTGACTCTCCAAGTTATATATATATATACCATACAACGTTTCAACGGAGTAGAAAACTCAATATACGAGTAGTATAACGATAAGATGTACAAAGTCAATGGGGCACTAAAATATATACATTCGGTGTCCTCGTGGCTGGGCTCGTCCTATATTGGTGGGGTTTATCTTGGCCGGGGGATGTTATGAGATGAGCTCAAACCTTTTGATAGCTTCTCTCTTAAATGTAAGATAATTTCTGTCATTTATGTGTTTTTGGAGTGTATTAAAATGTATTATGTTGCATCATTGTGGGGTTCGTGGGCATATGCTCATGGGCATATTCTGGCGAATACTATATATACTTATATTAAAAATATCTAAATTGTTGCAAAACTCGTTTCCAAGTCTTTGCATACGAATTATAGAGGAGTTGATTTAATAATTAGTATAGTAATTTTCGGTATAAAAGGGACTGAGCTGTCTTGTGGATCTAGTGGGAATACGAAATGAAATACTTGCGAGTAAGTGAGGTGCATCAATCACTGAATGAATGATTTTGTATAGCAGTACTATATCGGCTATAAATATAAATAACACCAAGGATTTGTTATTAAATATTTTGATAATTTTCCTGTTATTGTTTTTTTTTCTTTCAAATAAAATAAAAGGTACGAAAATTTGTCAGTGTCCATTGTTTTAAATATTTTGGACATCCCTGCATTCGGAGGGTTCAGTATACTGCAACTCGGATTGTGGGCGCGAAGGGTGCATAAGAAGCCATGTTTTCTAACTCGCAAGAACACACACACGCACGCGTGCAAACTGTGCAATAAATATCCCAAATTTCTCGTCGTGTCAGGGTGCGACGGTCGGGAGACAGAAGACCTCTTCTCCTGGATGCTGCTGTCTTGGACATAATCATGTTGACAAACTAATACAATATATACTTCCTTTTCAGTTTAACTAGCGACTTAAAATTTACTAATGATTTATTTCATTTTATATTTAATACACGTTTAACCCAATTACATCAAATAACAAAAAAAAAAATATTAAAATATAATTGATTTATTTAATTAACGACAAAACACTGTCTTTTATAATATACAAATGAATATATAACAAGTTATACAAGTACTTAAAATTATTAACAAAAAATACAAAACTTTGTCTCAAACTAACATGGGGATACAAAAAGCAGTAGTAATAATAAATTATAAAGTCATTGTTTAAAATTATTTAATATTAATATGTATATTTAAGTTCAATATATGTATGTATATCACAAAATATTACCAAATTTTATCAAGCAGACTTACGTAATTGTCGAAGACTTGTTTTATAGAGGTAAAGAACTTAGATTTGTTTTTAGTGGAACAACGCTTACATCGAACAAAAATTGGATTTTTTGAGAATTTTATGGATAGATCTTGAGATATAGAAAACACACGGGCTCACTTGTAGAACGAGATGCAAGTTGCTTTGCAGAATCGAAAACTTCCACATGTTGATGCAGGGTTACTCAACTCCAGAGGCAAAGTATTGTCCTTAATGTTTCGTTTATACTAGGTTATTTATATTAATAAAGGAGAGCACAAAGTTGGTAGCTATTTCTAAATATTGTTGTGATATTCTGGCGAATACTATATATGGTATATGTTGTTTATAGTTAAGGCATTAACGTTGTGGAGGTTTAAAGACATTGTTATTTATTTTTATCAAACACTGTTTATTCCACTTTTTTGTAACGATATAACCCTACCGGTTTCAAGGCCTTCGCCTCATATTCAGGGGAGCACAAACAAGACTTGTTTGTGCTCCCCTGAATATGAGGCGAAAAATAAATTACAATATATGGTACACTTATATTAAAAATATATAAATTGTTTCAAAACTCATTTCCAAGTATTTGCATACGAATTATAGAAGAGTTACTTTTATAATTAGTATAGCAATTTTCGGTATAAAAGGGATTTAGCTGTCTTGTGGATCTTTCGGTATAAAAGGGATTGAGCTGTCTTGTGGATCTAGTGGGAAAAGGAAATGAAATGCTTGTGAGTAAGTGAGGTGCATTGATTACTGAGTGAATGATTTTGTATAGCAGTACTATACTGTAATGTATTATATAATATAGCATAATGACAACAGGAATAATGCTTTCCTGTGAAGTGACTCTCCACGTTATATATATTATACCATACAACGTTTCAACGGAGTTGAAAACTCAATATAATAAACCGATAGGATGTACAAAGTCAATGGGGCACTAAATATATATATTCGGTGTCCTCGTAGCTGGGCTCGCCCTATATTGGTGGGGTTTATCTTGGCCGGGGGATGTTATGAGATGAGCTCAGACCTTTTGATAGCTTATCTCTTACATGTATGATATTTTCTGTCCTTTATGTGTTTTTGGAGTGTATTAAAATGTATTATGTTGCGTCATTGTGGGGTTCGTGGGCATATGCAAACGTATGTGTTTATGGATTTCGTGGGGATGGATAGCCATTTGAATGATTTATGCAACCACGTAACTTGCTTCATTTACTTTTGTCTGGTTGGTTGAAAGACATTGAATTGCCACCTGGCAATAACCCGCCAGATTGGTGGGGTTTATCTTGGCCGGTGGATGTTATGAGATACGCCCAGACCTTTTGATAGCTTCTCTCTAAAATGTATCATATTTTCTGTCATTCAAGTATTTTGGAGTGTATTTAAATGTATTATGTACCGTATTTGTGGGACTCGTGGGCATATGCTCAAGTATGTATTTATGGACTTCGTGGGGATGGAAAGTCATTTGAATGATTTATGCAACCACGTAACTTGCTTCATTTACTGTTGTCTGGTTGGTTGGAAGAGATTGCCGCCTGGCAATAATCCCGTCAGAATTTATTTGCAATAAAAGTGTTAAATAAAATAAAAAATAAATAAATACCATGTCGCTATAATATATAATAAACCTACATTCATTTTTTTATTTGAACCGAACAGCATCAAAATCTGCTAAGATGATAGACTACAATAGTATTTTGGTGCCAACTTTAATGTTACGTGGACGTGGAAAAGGTATGAGAGAAGCCGAATTAATGCTGAAAAGAATGTGCGTACATTAAGAAAAATACTCCATCTTTGGCATGCTTTAAGAAGCGACTGAAAAAACTCTAAATTTCTAGTCAGTAAAATAACGTGTTTCATTCCTGATTTTCCTTTCCTCTCCACCATCTCTTCCTTTTCCTTTGATTGATGATATCTCACTTTATATATTTTTTATTATTTTTATTATTACACATGACAAGAAATATACATAATTTGCGAAAAAAGCACAGATAATTTAATTTGGTCATACATTATTTTAATGGATCTGGGTTTGTCGCCTTTCATTTGTCGTATCCCCAGTAAACTAGGCTTTTGCCTGTATCTCACTGAGGATATTTAGCGTGAAAAAATAAATCGATACTTCTTTCCGATTTTTGATTACACAAAAACAAACCCCCGTTGCACGTTCTCATCAACCTGACAAACAGTGACACTCAATTACAACTGGAAACATCATGCGAAATCAAACTCTTCACACATTATCACTCCAGAAATACCAAATATACTATATGAAAAGGAATGTTCGGGTTATTGTTCGTCTTTGTAAGATTTGTGGTTATATGCTCACGTATGTGTTCATGGATTTCGTGTGGATGGATAGTCATTTGGACTACGTAGATTGAGCATCCAGTATGGACATTTTTAGGATTGTCACATCATTTTGCGTATCGACTAGATCGATTGTGCAATCAGTATATCAGACTATCATACCACTTGAATACTTACGAAAGTCGCTTGTATAACAAGTTTACACAGATTGCCCAATCATTATGGACATTGTATGGATTCTCATATAATTTTGCCTTCTTACAAGACTGAAGCAAAGAAGTTGTTCTTGCCGAAAAGATTCAAATAAATTTGTTTTCTTCAATTCTATTCTGTTCGCCTTATTCTGAATAAACCTTTTTTTTATTACACCGTTGAACATTAATTTATTATTGTCGTTTTTATAGCAATATGCTCGTTCGACCTTTTAAATAAATATCAAGCTGGTTTAAGTGTACCGTTTCTGCTACAAAACCAAAAAATCTTTGTAAGTAACGCAATGTATTTTAAGGTTATATAGAAAAGGTCCTTATCGCCTTATTTACTGGAATATTCCTGTTTACTTTCATTTATACATTTTCTAATACACGCTCTTCTTTATTTCACTCGTTACTCTTAATTTCTTTCAAATTTTATCATACATATATATGCATTTCTTTCTCACTTTAGCAAACCCATTTAAAATTCATTCTCTATCCCTCTTTCCACGTACGTCTTATATAGCGGTGTTTAGTTCAAATTTTCTATCTTTTTCTTGCAACAGAGGTTTTCATTTTCTATCTCTGTTTTTCTCGGTTCACTGGTCGTTTAGATTTAAAGCGAAATAAAATATTATACCTTCCTCTTTCTTGCACATACATTTTGATACGATAATGTTTACATCTCGTTCCTCCCCTCACAAGTTAGCGCTGCCACAATGATACGGACGTGTTTATGTAAAAGAAATCCAACACACACTTGAACTGGTTTGAAATATTTGACGAAACGTTAAGTTGGCAAGTGTGTCGATTATAGTTAATGTTTTTTTAACATTGAATTCTACCGTAAAATATACACTTTACAGGGATTTCCCCCCACATATATATACGAGCCAAGCCTTTCCATTGAAAATTCATAAAAACTTAGAAAAAATATTTGGTTGTTTGTGTCTTTTTTGTGTATATACATCCATATGTCAGTGAAACACATTATAACAGGAGTTCTAGTGGTCGGTTTACACTATAAGTTTTAATATCTTTTTGTTCCTTGAAATATTAAATAGTGCTTACATGAAATTAGATTTTTTCAAATCCGAAACCAACAAGTTAAATGCTCTATGAAAAAAATAAGCAGAAAATATTTATATTATAAGCACACTAACATTTCACTCCACCTAAAGCCGAATGAATCATATATCGGAAAATCAAAATAAGTTTCTTCGTGATTTTTCTTCCTTGGTAAGTTTTCAGACCCGCAGTCCTCTATGGCTCCGAATGCTGGACGATGTATAACTCTTATTCCAGGCAACTAGAAACTGCTGAAATGCGCATGCTAAGATGGTCAGCTGGTGTGTCCCTAAGAGACAAAATAAAAAGCTCACGCATTCGTGGAAGCCTAGGTGTTACAGAAATCAACAGTAAGATGGAGGAGAGGCGATTGAGATGGTATGGGCACGTTGGACGCAGAGCACCCGATCACATTGTGAACCAGGCAATCTCCATGGATCTTCCTCGAATAACAACCAGAGGAAGGCCAAAGAATTCATGGGTGGTGCAAAAAGACAAGTCGGCCGATATTTTTTTCATATTTTCAGCAATTAAATTTCAATTATTATCACTTTTGACTTCAAATTTAATTAATTTAAGCGATCGGCTATGAATATTCTTCTTTTTACGATTTGACATGTGTATTGAATACACAGCACCAGAACGCGCGGGTTTTTTTTAGCACAGGAAGGGAAATGTTAAGGACGGCAACACCAAGCATGCAGTCTGACATGGAAACATTGATGGATGGAACAAAACAGCTTAATTTTTTTTTCTAAATATTTATGAAGATATTGTAATTAATTTATATAATTATAATTGGAAGTGTAATTACTGATTTACAATAAATATATCAATTGTTTAATTTAATTATAAGATTTTTTTTCTCATCTGGTAGTCTGTCAGAAAGAATATGGTCCGGATGTGTAAAAGTTTGGCAATGCCTGTTACAAATTATGTAAATTTTACATGATTTGTTGTGGATAATAAAAATTTTTTTTTTTTTTTTTAAATTACAAGTGTGCCTCGAGCTTTAGATGTGAGTTATGTCGGGAGCCTAATAAGCCGGAGTGAATCGCTAAACACGAGAGGTTGATAATCATTGAGAACGGTAAATTGCTGTTTGGAGCTCGGGTCCGCACTGTACCGACACCGTGCACCGCTTCGGTCTTCTGCCGCCCTGATACTTCTGTACAATCAATATTGATTTTAATTTGAGTCATCGGATGGGTGTAGTTAGGAATGTTTTTATTGCTCACCCTTCTGCTCATTTCTGGTGGCCTGATACATCTCACTAATGTATTCAGAGAGGATGGTTCATTATTGATTTATTTTGGTGATTATTTATTTATTTTTTATCTATTTTTTTTCTTGGATATTTAAGCTGCTTATTTTTCAGTCTTTGATTTAAATTTAAAGCATTAATTTTGTTTATTAAAAATGTAAAATGTTTTTTTGGTCAGTTGTTTGTTGGTTGAGTTTTTTTAGTTGTTGACTTTTTTTCGTGGATGTGGAGAAATACTTAAAAGATCTGTAGAAATGCGTGTAGAAGAAGTAGAAATGCATAGAAGAAAACATGAGACGTGACTATGTATGACAGAGTACGAATTGAAGTGATTAGGGAAGAATTTAATCGTAAGGCTAATTAATGTATTGAGTAAGATGAATTAGATCACTCTAAGATATATAGATGGTTTAGGCATGTAGAACGAATAAATTAAGTAACACCAACAGGAAGATGGAGGATATGCGCTTGAGATGGTATGGACACGTTGGACGCAGATCACCCGATCACATTGTGAACCAGGCAATCATCTCCATGGATCTTCCTCGAATAACAACCAGAGGAAAACCAAATAATTCATGGGTGGTGCAAAAAGATAACCTGATGCAGAGGCATGGCCTGGAGGACGTAGTCCGGGACAGAAGAGCATACAACCTGAGGACGAGGAGAGCTGACACCAACAGTCTTCGCAGACAGTGAGTTAGGATGGAGCCAGGGAGAAGAAGAACGAATAAATTAAGTAAGACTAACAAAACAAATATACAGTGCAAATGTGAGTGGAAGGCATGGTAGACAAAGACCAAGGAAAGTATGGTTGGATCAAGATAAAAATATTATGATAGAAGGAAATGCAAAGTCAGAGAAATCGTAGCAGTTTTGTTAGAAACTGTAGATGTAGAAGGCGTGAAAGATTTGTCGATATAGGAAAGTTTGGCGCTCTCTCCTCTCTGCCTACCCCGACAGGGATACTGCGTAATGGTATGTATGTAATTTAATAGTGTACTGCTCCCTCATACATTCACACCTTTTATTAGTAAGTTAGCTTCCTAAAACGAGTTCCACTAAACCGCGATATACAACGTCACGGTGTTTAAATATTTGATTCGTTTGAGATAGCAACAATATCAGCTAGTTACTTATATCAGCGATTCCCAACGAGGGCAATTCCACCCTCTTGGGGGGTGATATTCATTTTTAGGGGTGTTAAATTGTCTATTAATCTATTAATAATAATATATTGACAATTTATATACCGCGGTTTAGAAAGCAAACTTTTCTTAAGGGCGCTATAACTTAGGATTCGAACGCACATATAAATTTTGATAAGACCTCCTAAAAATGATTATCTTTAAGTGCTTCCTAAATCTGCACACGCCATCCATATCTCTGACACTAGGAGGCATACAATTCCAAATCAAAGGACCAGCAACGACAAAAGCTCTATCAGAATACTCCGCCGTATTGAATAATAAAAAATGTTAATATGTAATTATTTCCAATCTTTAAATATCGATCAATATATCTCGTAACTCTTCAATCATTTTATAAAGTACTACCCAAATATATTGTAACTCTTCAATTATCTTATAAAGTACTACCCAAATATCTCGTAAGTCTTCAATCATCTTATAAAGTACTACCCAAATATATCGTAACTCTTCAATCACCCCATAAAGTACTACCCAAATATCTTGTAACTCTTCAATCATCTTATAAAGTACTACCCAAATATCTTGTAACTCTTCAATCATCTTATAAAGTACTACCCAAATATCTTGTAACTCTTCAATCATCTTGTAAAGTACTACCCAAATATCTTGTAACTCTTCAATCATCTTATAAAGTACCCCCCAAATATCACAATTCCTCAACATGCTCTAATCTTTAATTTCTCATCCATATACCACATTTATTTTCTCATTCACACTTTTCTATCACTATGACTTTGGATTGCGCAACATTTATTCTTAGATCTTCACATAACTCATACAATTTACTCATCAAACTCTATTATTCATTCTTATTCAGATGAATATCAAAGCTTTTAAAAAAATCAACAACATTTTGACTCAACGGTTTACTATGAAGAGCGCTATTTCGGTTCTTCAAGTTAACACAAAGCTCCGGCTATTCGGACCGTAATCATTTCCCACACCACAAATCTCCGTGAAAGGATCAAAGACACCGCTCGAGTCTTGTGCAGGATCAACTGTATTATTAAGCTGAACTTTCATCAAAATGCTATTGAACTCAGATTCAAATGAAACTCAATCATCATTCACTCATCCAAATAATGTGTAATGTTTGATACATGCAAACAATTTCGTTTGAACGAACACATGTCCAAATATAAAAACCACAATTAACATCATTTGAAAAAAAAATGATTAAAAATATATCAAACAATGATTGAGTGTTTGTATAGACTGGGATTTTTTACGTATGAATTTTATTATTAAATTCACATATTAACGATTTTTTAATCAAACGTTTCAATTTAAACTTTGTGTTACTTAATATTAGAATATCTAAGTATAAATTACTTTGTTATTCCACTAATCTGTCTTATTCTCTTGTCAGATGTCTTCTTCTTCTTCCTGGCACTGTCTTAACTCATTGCCTAGGTATACTGTTGGGGTCGGCTCTTCTCGTTCTCAGGCTGTATATCCTCGGTTCTGGGTGTCGCTTTCATCTAGGCCGTTTCTTTGCAGGATTTTGGAGCATTGAGTCATCCAGGAGTTCTTTGGCCTTCCTCTGGACGGCTGTCGAGGAAGATCCACAGAAGATCCATTTGCCTGATTTACAGTATGGTCTGGTGGTCTCCGTCTTATGTGCCCGTCAGATGTCATTTAGAATATTATTTCATAATATGGTCACCAGGTCTCTCTCTTGTCAGATGTCATTTAGAATATTATTTCATAATATGGTCACCAGTAGGGGAAACGTACTACCTTTTCGAAGGCACTGAGCACTTTTGATTATAATAAAAAATTGCGGAGTGCCAAAATCATCAAGGTCATAAAACTAACAATAAAAATTGCATGAACATTACTTTTATTTATAAATAAAAAATACAGATTACAAAAAAAAAAAAACATTATTATAAAAATATAACATAACACGTATGTATGTACGAGTATATAGCAAGTACAGCAATTCGCCAAACTTCGATGAAATGTTTCATACTATATGACGGATGACGGAGCACTTGTAACATGCTCGCCGAGCATCAGTGCTCCGCGGTGCACCAGTAATGACCACTGCTCTAGAGAATTCAGAAAAGGTTTCTATGCTGTCTCTATATGAGAGAATATGGATTCTTGTTTCATCATAGTTTATTTTTAGTGGGAATGCTATCCTACAGAACATTAGAGAGCGGACGATCCTCACGATTGGGTGTGCAGTTTTTTTGCCTGCTCAAGCGTTATCTGATAAACCCAGTTGTCATGGGGGTTCATGGTTTGTATATTCCGGATAATTATCTGAGGTAACGCACTCCCAGGTTGTTTTTATTCACTTCTGTGCAGAACCTACTTGCCTTTGGTGATGTCTGAAGTCTGAGCAATCACACTATTCAACCGTGTGTCCCCTCTCAAATAAACATTTTTCATGTTTCGTTAAACTCCTTTTTTCACGTTTATATTGTAAATCATTTTTAAATATATTATATTTTTTTACATTTGTAAAATCAAATAATACTATATAATTTAATTTCTTTATTATTAGTATTTTTTTTAAAACTGTATTTTATCTTTTTATCTGTAATGTACAAATGATTGTTTTAATAAATGAAACGAGTTAAAATTAAATTAATTTCAAATATACTTAAATTAACGTTTTGCATACGTCAAAATAATAATATGAAACAATGCATTTAGAAAAAAATAAAAGATACACAGAGTCATAAGCAAAAATAGAGTGCCGTTGAGGAGAATCAACTCTCTAAACTGCGCTATATAAATTTTCGATTACTGGGGCCGAAGACAATTCGATATGTTCGAATCACCAATTTGAATATGTTGAGAGGTATACGAAAGGAAAAAATAATTCTCATGATCAAAAGAATAAGAATGAGAAATAACATAATGAGGATCATAGTTTCACGAATAAGATTTTCTTTAGAAGTCATTGATCGATGAACCCTCTGAGAACTGGGATCAAAGGCGTTTCCTCCGAACTCTTTTCATAGTCCATCAGTAGAATTATGATTCGAGGAATATTGGCTGATGAAGGCCCGGATGCTTGGGAATCTACTTGACGAGGTGAGTCACAACTTTCAGGAGATGGTGGTCAGGAAATTCCATGCAAAGCGCCAAACACTGTCTGATGACTCCATCATGCACAAGTTTATTACACACAATAAATACATAGCCAGGACGTGAAGATTAGGGTCGTCAAAAATTGTTTAATTTTTTTCCATAATTACTCCACTTTACTTCGAAAATTCTAGGACGAGTCCTGTGACAGTTCACAAATTTGCCCCAATACAACCTTGTAACGACGTTCAGTAATTTTAATTATTTTATCAACTTTAATATAAGCCTCGATTCTAATAAATAGCAAATTATTTAGGTAAATACATTACACAAACTAACAATAATGACAAATAAATACATCTTGTTACAAATAAGCAAAAATGTGGCAGTTTGTTAAAATCAAATAATATTTGGTGACGTTTGTCAAAAGTAACTACGTTAGTCTGCATTGGCTAGGGATGGGGTATACGATAATTGGATTTACGATTTTTTTATACCTAAAATGAAATGTTCGTAATTAGTATTAATTCATTGTGGATCTTGGCCTATTTAAATATATATACAAATCATACAATACATTAGAAAGTCAGTATAATGAAAATTAGGAATTAAAACACCAGTTTAGAGAAAAGAAATTTTCCGATTTATAAAAAAACTATTCGATTTGTAAAAAAAAAAACGATTTTACTCCATCCCTTTGAGATATGACGTTTAAAACGCCACAGGACCCATCCTAGAATTTCTGAACTATAGATGTCGCTATGTCTTTCGGCTTCCAAATTGACAAATGTCAAAATAATTTTTAACATGTTGGTCAAAAAATAATTTAGCCCTTTTTTCGGTGGACGTAGCTGAGATTTTTCTTTGTTGCTTACTTCATTCCAAACGTGCTGAATGAACATTATTATGAGAGGCACTACAAACACATACTTACGTACCATTATTACACTGTCTCCGTGTCGAGGTAGGTAGATATGAGAGAACGCCAGACTTTCCAATCGTGACACACATCTTTAGCCTCTTCTCTAAAATTTCTTACACTTCATCCAACCATACTTTTCTTGGTCTTCCTCTAACATGTTTCTAACATTTGAAAAAAATACCTTGAATTTCGATTTCTTCTGTACCCATATTGCATCGATTGGGTAATGACAATGCTTCAGTTTCAGGCATATTTGGTGACAGTTTTAATGCCTTTAAAATTTATTTTAGAGAGTGTTTTTGTTTGTATGATTCATCAATCCAACGCTAAGACGTGAAACATTTATAAAAAAAAACTAGTTGCAGCCCGTGAAATATTCACGGAAGTCAAACAAATTCTACATTTATGAAAATATATATTCATAAATGTAGAATTTGTTTATATATTTCATTTATACATCGCCCTCTTTTACACCGGTTCAAAAATTGTTAGCTAGGTATTTAAAATTCGTTCATTATAATTTTTTTTATCACGGACCCACCGAGATTCAAATTACGAAGTATTCTTCTCTCGCTCTCTTGTATTCAAAATTCAATTCTCGTATTTTTTCTTTGACGACAACCGTCGTACGGGTTTTGGCCTATTTATATTATGACTAGTTGCAACCCGTGAAATATTCACGGAAGTCAAACAAATTCTACATTTATGAAAATATATATTCATAAATGTAGAATTTGTTTATATATATATATATATATATATATATATATATATATATATATATATATATATATATATATATATATATATATATATATATATATATATATATATATATATATATATATATATATATATATATATATAATTTATACATCGTCTCTTTTTACACCGGTTAAAAAAATGTTAGCTAGGTATTGAAAATTCGTTCAGTATCACGGACTCGTCGAGTTTCAAATTTCGAATTACTTTCGGAGAGAATCCAAGTATTCCTCTCTCGCTCTCTTGTATTCAAAATTCAATTTTCGTATTCTTTCTTTGGCGACAGCCGTCGTACGGGCTTTGGCTTATTTATACTATGATTCTGACTTATCGTTGACTTTGTTTATTTCAAACTTTTTGAGATCTCTGTAAATGTGTTGAAGTTTCGATGTGCGTTTGTTTATTTTGGTGTATTGGTATGGATGTGTTATAGGTATGTATATATATTTTTTGTATATTAGGACCTTGGATTACCTGAGTCTTGATCTGTCTCAAGTTTGTATTGTATGTATCATATGTGCGTATTGCTTTCTGATATTTTTTGCATAGGATTCATTTAAATGTTAACAATTTATGTAACATGTTGTAATTATATTCATGAGCACTCAACATTTTAATTCGAGCATTACTTTTGTAACTTTTTTTAATGGTCGATTAAAGGCCGTATATGAATAAAACATGTTAAATGATTAATAATGATTAATTGCGTGGCCTATTTGATAATATGCATATCTTGTAATTAAGAATAAAACCAGTTTATAAGTGAATCCGTCAGGAATTGAACCTGGGGCACCCGCTTCCTAGTCGTTGGTCCACGGCCGCCGACAACATTAGTGTATGGTCAAAGTCAATGGACCCTTGGTGGAGAGCGTCTGATAAAACATGTATCATATGTACCGGAAATAAGATTTCTCATAAGACTTACACTTTAGTCTGATATATAAAGAGGGATCGCAGCTGAGATATCTGGGATACTTTAGAATGGCTCCAGATCGTCTGCCAAAACCAGTTCTATTGTCGATTTCTTTAAGAAGAGACCGGTTGGTGGCAAAAACACACATGAGAAAGACGACTAAGGTTTGACTGATACTGATCTGGACGGAAGTACCAATAGGGGAGAATGTCAGAGACAAATGGATCAGTTGAAGTAAGGACCTGTTCAGAATAAAGATAAAGTAGATTGACGAAATCCTGATATTCCAAGGCGCGTATTGGTCGAGTGCGGCGAGAAATAGAAAGGAATGGGAATATAGTGGGGAATTCTTCACCCTGCAGTTGATATACCATGGCTATGGTGATAACATAAAAAAAGTCAGTATTTGAGGAGATAACATAGATAAATAAAGCCCTTGATATGTGACATTTATAATATATGATGAACTCTTATTTAATGGGAAAGGCAAAAATGGAATACTTAGCAACAGTGGTGTGTATAAACTTTTATGTGCTGACTGTGATCATTTCTATATAGGAAAGACAGGAAGATCTTTTGAAAAGAGATTTCGTGAACACAAATCCGCCTTAACAAATCCTCTAATTTATTCTGAAATGGCTAATCATTGTCACCGCGAGAATCATACTTTTTCTATCGATGATGCCAAATTCTTATATATCAGTGGTAACGGAAATAAATTGGACAGATTAGAGGCCCTAGAAATTTCTAAATCAGTACACCGATCGGAACATCTGTTGAACAGTTATTTACCCAAAATTTCTCCGCTCTTGGCCGAAATTATCCCATGCCCCTCTCCCCTCCTCCCCCCCAGCCGCCAACCGTTGAAGCGTGTATATCGGTGCCAGTTCGAACAGCATTTAGTCTTGTTTGCGCTCCCCTGAAGATGAGGTGAAAGCCTTGAAACCGGTAGGGTTATACCGTCATAAAAAAGTGGAATAAACAGTGTTCGATAAAAATAAATTACAATTATATATGATAGTTAATTTAAATTAATGTTTTTACATTGATATAACCCATAAATCGACAATCTTGACTTTTATATACCATCCTATGTTAAATTGTCCCTCTCAACAGTTTTCCTTAATGATCAGCCCCTCTCCAATCATGGACTTCCACTACATTCATCATTTCTCTTTCAATTTGTTCTATATTGTTTATGTCATCAGGCTTTAGAACCAGATACCGGCTGCCATAAGACTCTCACCTCCGTTGGCTTGCTTTAAATAGCTACTAAAAAAGTGTTACATATATCTTCAATTATGAAATAAATGTGTTTCTCCATAACAACTGGTTGTGGACATATGTAATATTCTCGTAGTGGGGCTCAATAATGCTGTAAAATATGTGAGATGAGGATTTAAAATAAATACATTTATGGAGAGATACTCGTATATAAAATTTGCCAACGGAATCACTTAAAGCAATCGTAATCACCATTTTAAAACTTATGTCAATTAATTACCTGTTTCATTGGCAGTGAAAATAAATGACACATTAACGACAAATATATCAAAAAATATTGCACTCTCGTTGTATACAGCACAACCTAGCGGTCTTATTGTCATGTGATAATCTCTACCAACTAACCAGAAAAGTGTTAAAACGATCTAAAGTGTCACTCAGATTAGAATCATTTTATTGAAATCTGAAAAATTTGGGTCTTAACAGATTTTGAGCTCGCGATTTTCAGGTAGGAAGACAGGCGTTTTTACAATAAGATCACGGGGATAGACGATATATAAATTCAAGTATTTACTTTATTTAATAATAATTAAAATACAATTTTTATAGTGCCCATTAGATATTAGACTCTCAAGTGCGCTTCTAACTCGGGATTCTAAACTACCTTTATAGACTAATTAAACGTTTTTATGCTCTTATTTTATATTTTTGTGTTCACCACAGGTTTAATTTAGGTTCACAACTAGTTTCGAAGACCACCGTCTTCTACGTCGGGTGAATATAAACTATTCACTTGACCACCTGTTTATATTCACCTAACGAAGCAGGCGGTGGTCTTCGAAACTAGTTGTAAACCTAAATTAAACCTGTGGTGAACACAAAAATATAAAATAAGTTTTTTATTTTACTTATTTTTTCCTTTAGTGTAAAAAAATGGCACCACAAAGTGAAACTATAGTCTTTTCGAAGATTCAAGAAAAAAAGTTTTTATGCTCATTAATCTTAGAAGAGGCAACCCTGAATTAGTTGATTCTGACAATTGGATTGGTTTCTTCTACTCGTAGTTTGGTAGCGTCTGCGTGAAGTCCAGCGCTACAAGACTATTAGATATACTGATAAAACGCTGCATTAGTTATAAATACATTTCTGGTTTCTGTTTAACGACATGTTTACTATTTGTATGCCATGATGACGGAATAAAGTTCTTGTGATGCCCTGCACGTAATGGATTCTTTGTTGTTAAGGAACAACCACATTTATAACTATAAATGTGCTTGGATACCTCTAAACTTGGGGATATTCTATTTAATATATTTGATCAACCTACTCATATTTTCTTAATGTTTTGGTTCAGATTTTTATAAGAGGTTATTCATACAGATATTCGTAAGAGGATTTCAACTTGTGTTCCGCGGATTCTTATTTATTGTTTATTGCAAACACAATCTGGTGGGCTTATTGTCAGGCGGAAATCTCTTTCAACCAATCAGAATGGTTTTACTGATGAAATTTGGGGTTACGCAATGAAATTCTCCTTCCCCTTCCTCTTCTTTTAGGCCTGTTGACCTGTTATGGTCCTGCATCATCGTTTCCCTCTTGTGACGTCGACTGCCAGCTGTCTTTCCATCTTTTGGGAGGTCGTATTGGAGGTCTGCTTGCTTGGAGGATACTGTCCCTGGTAATTGTTACAGCTCTTGGTTCCGCCATTCTGGATACACGTTCGTTCCAGAACCTTCTTCTCTGTCGTCCCCATCTGACAATATCTTTAACTTCGCACATCCTTCGGATTTCTGTGTTTCGTACTCTATCACGAAGGGTTTTGCCAGCGATACTCCTGAGGCAATGAAATTGAACTCTTAAATTAATATTTTAAAATATTTATCAAAAAGACTTATTAATTATAAAGATATCGAACGGCGTGTAACTATAGGCAATAAAGTCAAAGGAGTATTAAAACATAAATAATCGATCCGGACAGTATCATTGCTATGATAATAGTTTACAATCGATCCGGACAGTATCATTGCTATGATAATAGTTTTCTATAATAACTAATGTATGAAAGTGAAACATAGACGTGGGAAAAAAACTGAAAGGAACCGAATAAATGTTGTACAGTACCCGACGGTAAGTAATACACATCGGGCTTGAAGGGGATCTTCATGAATAATATGGTTTAAGCGGTCCTCATCGAAGTCCACTGGTCGTCCGGAACGCTTCATGCCTTTCAGGTCGAAATTACCGTCTTTGAAACGCAAAGACCATTGACGAGCTGTCCTTTCATTCATAGCATCTTCACCATACACTTCGCAAATATCGCAAACAGCTTTGGTAGCTTTATTCCCTCGATTGAACGCGAACAGAAGAAGGTGTCGAAAATGCTCACTTTTGTCTACTTGACATTCTATTTTGAAGACTTGAAATAAAATAAAATAATACATGTAACGCAAAAACAAACACAATTTCTTGTAGAGCAGAAAATTTTCTTTCGAATGACGTAAAACTTTTACCATTTTGTTTTACTTTTGGTGCTCGTTTTTAAATTTGTAAAAAAACGGACACAACTTATGTTAACACCTAATAGATTTTTTCCATGTGCTAATAAAATATAATAAAAATGGAATATAGTTTATTTTACATTGCAGCCCCAGAAAAATATAATATTTGAAATTTTTCACTTAATTTTTATTTTCCTTCAAGGATTTCAATATTGCTCATGCAGGTCGCATTCATCAGAGGCCCGAGACTGAAATTGCCCGAGATAGGGATCTGCTAATTTAGAGTCCCATTATTTAAGGGGGCGGAGGTTTATAAGAAAGCTCCGCAAAGCGCTCAAGTTGTCCTCTATTAATTTGCGATTTAAGAAATATAAAAACAAGCGCCTTTTAAATTTATTAGCACCACGCTGTTGGACTTCCGAGGGTTAATGGAGAGATTAAAATCTCTATAGCATTTACCAGGGCTTAGTTCAAAGTGAAAATTCACTTTCCTCGTCATATAGGGGTTGTTTCACGTTGCATGGCAGTAAGAAAGGGTTGATGAGATATATGAATGAGAAATAAGAAAGAGTAAACTGAAGAATATTGCTATTTAGGCAGTATTCTCTCAGATGGTGGAACATTTACGAGGGATATCGAACGGCATCTAGCAATATGGAACAAGGTCAATGGGGCACTATTCGAACAAGAGAGTATCAAAATCTGCTTAGATGATAGATAGTCCACAACAGTATTTTAGCACCAACTTTGATGTATGGAAATGAAACGTGGAAGTGGAAAAGAATAAATACTGTGGAAATGGCTGCACTGAGAAGAATACATGGGGTAACAATTTACAATGTATGACAGAACACGGAATGAAGTGATTAGAAGTTATTAAGGAGGAATGTGAAGTTAAGACTGAGGTTTTGAGTAAGATGAAAAAGAGTGCTCTGAGATGGTTTGGACACGTGGAATTAATAAATGAAGACAGACTTACCAAACGAATATACAGAGAAAATGTGAGAGTAAGGTTTGGTAGAGTAAGATCATGGAAAGTGTTGTTGGATAGAGAAATTCAAATATTACGGAATTCAAAGATTTAGGCGTAACGTTTGATGTCTGACTTTCATTCGTTAACCATGTCTCGCGTTTGATATAAGACTGTGTGACGGTCACCCACTCGGCGTTCATACATACGGTCAATGACCGATGAAATGACCTTCGGATTCCTCGATAAACCTAAGTAAACAAGTCCGAAGGTCACCCGCCGGACATTCATCCCATAGCCGAGCGGACCGCACTCCATACTAGAGAGAGAACGCACCACGCTGTCTCGCCGGTTCCGTAAATAGATTGTTACCTACATACAACAATTAATCGTTTTTGCATTTACATAAACGAGACGCAGGCATATCGCGAGCGCATTCTCGCGCATTCTAAAAATATATAAATACCTACGTTACTAATAAAATTGGACAGACTCTCTTTCCGCATTGCGATCTAACGTGTGTTATTATTTATCAACAAACCATCCTCATCATCTCCTCCAATAAGAACCATTCTGCTAAAACTGCTACAAACTACTCGGTTTTATAATGAGAATATTAAGAGAATATAACAGGACCGACTGTGAAACTCATACAATTATTTAATAAGAACTAAATTAGAATATGCATATGCAGTTTGGTCTCCTCAATAGCTCAAACATAAGAATAATATAAAACAAATACAAGAAAAACTTAGATATCTATGGTACAAGACAAAAAGCGATTACGAAAAATATGTGTAATACATCGAACTTCTCACTGTGTGTACAGTGGGTTTCACGAGAGTTTGCACTGCTAGTCTAGGATGACCATATTTTAATTTATTTTGTAATATATTATTATATATTTTTAAATATTGTCTCTCTGATATTTTATATTCCAATAAAATACTTACCATAATAATAACATAATATCAGATTATGGTATGTACCTAAAGAAAATTATGAAATCAATGGTCAATATAAAATCTAATTATTTATTCAATAGGCAAAGAAAACACAATTAACACTAATAAATTCTAAGATCAATTAAAAATTACTTATAACTAGGTATATATGTATTGTATAAATAAAAAAATGACCCTAACACTGATTAAAAAAAATAATAAAGTGTTTACATAGATATGCAACGCAAAAGTGGACAGCTTACCACTTCTTTAGTTTGTCCACACAATGCTCTTCCTTTTCCTAACTTCGTGACTTCAGACATTATGGTCACCGTATTTTTCGTCAAATAAACGGATCACATCAACCAATCACGGCAAAGTTGAATACTAACGGATCACATCAACCAATCAAGGCAAAGATGCTTACTAATACATTGATACATTTTGTATATTAGGTACGCACTAAGCTTATCAATGTATTAACAAGTGCAAACTCCCATGAAACCCACTCTAACTATAGAAGTCTCGGAACAAGAAGGCAAGAATCCATTGCGATATTCCTACTTAAGGTTTTTCAAGGTTGCTTTAACTGTCCTGCGATTCTACAATAGAAGCACTAAGTTTATATGTACGCAATAAATATAGCCGTGCACGGAATCACCCTCTGTTCTACAAAACATAACAACTTACAGGACAAATATCATGGCTAAATATACTCAGTCACGCGTGGTATAGAGATATTGAACCAACTGAATGACACTGTGGATATGATATACTCTCGGTACCGCCTAGCAGTATGAGAAGAATCCTGGCTGATATTCTTCCTAACGAATAAGCTAACGCTAGAAGCAGACCCTCTTTGTGTTGTTACAGGAGAAATCGTGCCAAGTGGATATAAAAAAAAGTGAATGATATTTTGAAAGGAGGAATAAGAAGAAAGAAAAGAAATTGTAGGATCTGTAGGAGAAGGTATATGGATGTGATAGAGTCGAAATTTGTGTTATGATAGGAAAGTCTGGCGCTCTGTGCTTTGCTTACCATAGCAGGGAAGTGGCGTGTGTGTATGAATATATACATACAAATACATACATGCTATCACGCCACCTCCCTGTTGGGGTCGGCAGAGAAGACAGAGTGCCAAACTTTCCTATCTCGATACATATACTTCGTCTATACTTTATCCACACACCTTCTAAGACAACTTTTACGATTTCTCTGATTATCTACATTTCCTTATTTTAGAATATCACTAATTTCCTTGGTTTCCCTGTCACAAGCCTTCTACACTCATCTGCACTACATACCTCCAATCTATGTCCAATATCTGCAGTTGTGTTACGCAAGAGTGTACAAATAATTATTTGAACCACTTCACTATGAAACAAAATAGTTTTCCAAGTGGGCCTACAAGGAACGTGTAACATAACAAGCTGAGTTAGTTCCGGACTATTGAAATATGAACTAACAATATTAAATAATGTTGCAGTCAAATTTTATTAATCTATCTACAAGGTTGTAAGCCTCATCACTTCCAACAATAGACCATAGTCCAACTCATTTATGTACACACCATCACACCATTTCCCTGTCGAGGTAGGCAGAGAGTTCAGAACGCATTACTATCCTATCTTGACACATCTCCTTTGCCTCTTCTACATCCATACACCTTCTCATGCAACTACTACGCTTACTCTGACTTTTTAAGTTTCCTTCTATGATCCAAACATATTTTCTTTGGTCTTCCTCTCACACGTCTTCCACTCACATATATCTGTTTTGTTAGTTTTTCTTAATTCATTCGTTCCACGTGTCCAAACCATATCAGCGTGTTCTTCATATTATTTAACACATCAGCCTTAAGTTCACATATGAATATATGTACCAGTATGTATAAAAAAAACAAAAGTATAGTTATGTAAAACAAATGAGTTTATCAATTGGCAACAAACGATCTCATGTCTTGAAAACTGCAATAATATATACGACTAATAACGGTTCACTTCGATCGGCTTTGAGTCCAAATTAAAGGCTTCGCAGGATGGTCGATGCAAGGGCGGTAATGGGTGCCTATTGGTTCAAATTGAACCCACAACTCGGCACCATTACGTATGGGTATAACGAATTGATTACATTTCAAAATTAATGAGTTGGTTTATTGAACGTGGTTGAGTGAAAATTTAATTCATTCTTGTGGTACCCTCAATTTATCTTAATATATGATGCGAGTACGTTACAGAGCGTAACCGAGAGACAATAATGTCTTCGATCTGAGGAATGAAGCCTTCGGGTTAAGAATCACTGAACTCACGTCTAAATTATTGTTCAAGTATTCATTTTCAGAGCAATTAAACTCAATTGAAGAAACTTCAAATTGTGCAAAATACAGGAATGAGGACTGTTTTAACTTCTTTAGACCTGAATTAATTCTTAGGTTTTAAAACAAATATTCTTGCTTATTACTGTATTATTTACACTAAATGCAACAATATGAAGTATTAGTTAAGATCAGCGGTCGCCATAGTGGTGATCCGCAAGAAAATTTCGCTGGTCCGTAGAGAAATGTGGACATTATTTGCATTTTTTAATCCACAGCAAACCAATCCGGAAAAATAAGTGACTTGCACGGATGAACGATGCAAGATGCATGAAATCATGACAATCTCGTAAGACGTGTAGCTAGCTGCATTGCATATGTTTTGTCTTACTCTCGCCTCGTTTCGCACTCTTCTAATGTTTCACAGTGCGGCTCTTCTTTATATATTTTATAAGTAATATTATTCTCTGCCCACGCCCCCGCCGCATACAAATATGTAAAATTTGAAATTGATATATAGCCTATCAAATGAGATATAAATTTTTTAAGCTCCTGTTACCACGAATTATGGTTACGGAAAGGTTAATAAAGCTTTATAATTTGGTTACAATTAATAGTTTTATTTTATTAACTTGGTATATTTTATGCGTTCTTTGATCACTTTTTTTTAAATATATTTAACACTAAAAAATCCTATTAGTGGTTTGCGGGATTTAAAATTATGAATTTAGTGATCCGTGAGGTCCCGCTGGCGACCGCTGGTTTAGATAGATGGCGCTCAAAACGTTCAAAGTCGATAATACAGTATCCTACACTTCATATGTTATCATTGGGAACAGAAACATAACATCCTCCGATTCTTCGGCCACATTGCTCGTGTCTAATATATATTTTAGAGATGTTTGTGGTTACTGGAGGTGCAGAAGGACGACACACAAGAGGGGTACTCCCAATGAGTTAGACTGATCAAGAAAAGGCCCGTTCTCACGGTTCAAGTTTAGTTGACCGATTAAAGTTGATCAACAAAAGTTGAATACGACTTGAATCAGTTTTTGTTTACAGGTTTCAAAAGAAACTGATTCAAGGTCCGTTCTGTCATGGTTCAAGTTTAGTTGACCGATTCAAGTTGATCAACAAAAGTTGAATGAAATCTGTAGTGAGAACCTTTGTTTCAATAGAGTTGATCAATTTTTTATTTAATTAAGAAAATATTGACCCAGTCAAACTTTATTGTTCAAGTGATGAGTCATCCAACATTTGCTGTAAACGTGTGAACGTGTGAATTCAAGTTGATTGTCAAGTTTGCTTTCAACTCGATAAATATAAAAATAAAGATGCAAGAGAAAATGCTGTCAACGCCATTTTTAACTGAATTAAATTGAAACTGTTTATTGAATCAGTTTCTATTGAAACGTGTGAACAAAAACTGATTCAAGTCGTGTTCAACTTTTGTTGATCAACTTTAATCGGTCAATTAAACTTGAACCGTGAGAACGCGCCTTCACTACAGATTTCATTCAACTGTTGTTGGTCAACTTTAATCGGTCAACTAAACTTGAATCGTGAAAACGCGCCTTCACTACAGATTTCATTCAACTTTTGTTGATCAACTTTGATCGGTCAACTAAACTTTAACCGTGGACGTTTAACAACTGGACTACACTTAAAAACTGTCCTTCGAGTCGTGGAGTGCAGGGATAGATGTAGAGAAGTCGTCAGAGGCTATCATGGTAGTAACGATGCTAAGTCATAACCTGCACGACTGGATGACTATTATGATGAAGGCATAAGTCACTTAACAGGGAAACATGAGAAATATTGTTCTTGATTATAGAACTTTTTTCTTGTTATTTGATGTGATTGTATTATTAAACCTGTACCTATTTAAATGTAAAATAGACAAATAACACGCGAGTCTAACGAAATATATTATATGTTGTATGACTTTGCAATTATTTATTTATTTATTTAATTTAATTAAGACACAACAGTGTCTTTATATACAAATGAACATGTGACAAGTTATACAACCACTTAAAATTATTGACAAAAAATACAAAACTTTGTCTTAAACTAACATGAAGATACAAAAAGTAGTAGATATAATAAATTACAGTCATTGTTTTAAAATTATTTACTAATTATGTGTATATTTAAGTTTAATATATGTATGTTTACCACAAAATATTACCAAACTTCACCAAGCAGACTTACGTAATTGTCGAACTTATTTTATAAAGGTAAAGAACTCAGATTTGTTTTTAGTGGAATAACGCTTACATAGAACAAAAATTGGATTTTTTGAGAAATTTTATGGATAGATCTTGAGATATAGAAAACACATGGGCTCACTTGTAGAACGAGATGCAAGTTGCTTTGCAGAATCGAATCCTTCCACATGCTGATGCAGGGTTACTCAACTCCAGAGGCAAAGTTTTGTCCTTAATGTTTCGTTTATACGAGTACTAGGTTATTTATATTAATAAAGGAGAGCGCAAAGTTAGTAGCTATTGACATGATGTCATGATGATGATATTGTGTAAAAATCTTTATATTCCTTTTGTATAGTGTAGTAGGTATGAAATAAGTTGTCTTTCTTGTGACCAAGGTCTATCCAGTATCATTCTAGTTACACCCCTGTTAATCACTACGTTGTTAAGAATGGGAAAAGTGGTTTGTACTCGTAATGCACGTGTTGTGAGATAAGGTCGGGTCCAAGCACGTGATTGTAAGACTCCGACCTACGCTTGCAATTTTTCTATGAAAAAAAAAAAACGCGTATCTGAAAATCTTTTTGTAAGTTTCACTTGTTGGGGCTGTTACACAACTCCTCAAATGTTAATTTGTTTTTCTAAATAAAATTTAAATTTCTCTTTCGTCATATTAACGCGCCCGACTATCCTTCAGTGATTAAATATGACTTATCCCAAAAGATCCAAGTAAGAGTGGAGATAGAATGAAACTGCTTCTTCAAAATGCAGGATCTCTTCTGCAACGAGAATTACAATGTTAACTTACATATTATACAAATTTTAGATTAGTCATTTTCTTCGTACTTCATGTTAAGGTGTTTACGCAAGGAAACTCATTCAGGGTATCATAAAGAAACATAAGCTTATGTGTTGCTACCGAAACATAATATTATGTGTTGCTACAGAAACATACGCTTATGTGTTGCTACCGAAACATAAGCTTATGTGTTGCTACCGAAACATAATATTATGTGTTGCTACAGAAACATACGCTTATGTGTTGCTACCGAAACATAATATTATGTGTTGCTACATAAAAATACGCTTATGTGTTGCTACCGAAACATAAGCTTATGTGTTGCTACCGAAACATAAGATTATGAGTTGCTACATAAACACACGTTTATGTGTTGCTACCGAAACATAAGCTTATGTGTTGCAACCGAAACATAAGCTTATGTATTGCTACCGAAATATAAGCGTATGTGTTGCTACCTAAATGTTAAGATTTATTTATTTATTTATTTAACACTCTATATTATCGATTTGGTGAATTATTTTCAGATCGCAATCTCTTCCAATCAACTAGACAAAAGTAAATCAAGGAAATTACATGCTCGCAAGAAATATTCCAATAATGCAATTTGACTCTCATGATATACAATGGGGTGCCGAATTCAATAAAGGATAAAGGGGGCAAAAAAAATACGCAGTGGATAAAAGCGTCGTTGTTATTGCTATAGGAGTTTGAATACTTGGGCTTGCAAGATGAATGACTTGTAGCAAAGGTTTGTGTGGTGTGTTTTTGGTGATTATGTGTGGCACATTATGGGATGGAATTTTTGGTCTGTCTGGAGTGATGAAGTGTGAGGGGTTTGATTCGTGTGATATAATATATACACATTTAATTGAGTGTCAATGTTTATCGAGTTGATGAGAATATTCATCAACTCGATAAACATGAGATTGAAGGGTATTGTATACTAAGATTGGAAAAATATATAAAGTTATTTTTCCATGTTACATGTCCTCATTAAGATACAGGCAAAAGTCTAGTTTACTGGGGATACGACAAATGAAAAAACTCTTAATTTCTAGTCAGTAAAATAACGTGTTTCATTCCTGATTTTTCTTTTCCTTTCCTCTTCACCATCCCTTCCTTTCCTTTTGATTGATGATATCTCACGTTATATGAAAAAGAATGTTCGGGTGATTGTCCGTCTTTGTGGGGTTCTCTATTGTATAATATCCTTAACTGTCCCGCCATCCCTTCTTATGTCGTCGAAAATTTTCAGCGTCTTTCCAATCATGGATTAGCGCTACGCTCAAACAGAGATTGTCCATTGGCCGTTCCAGTTCACCGCTCCTCTTTTTTTACGTCGTCCTTTACTGTCCATGCAGTGAGACTCTGGAATCAGTTACAAACCATTATACGACTCGCTCCGTCCTTGGCATGCTTTAAGAAGCGATTGAAAAAACTTTTAAGTTCTAGTCAGTAAAATAACTTGTTTCATTCCTGAATTTTCTTTTCCTTTCCTCTCCACCATCCCTTCTTTCCTTTTGATTGATGACATCTCACTTTATATGAAAAATAATGTTCGGGTGATTGTCCGTCTTTGTGGGGCTCCTGGGTATATGCTCATGTATGTGTTTATTGATTTCGTGGGGATGGATAGTCATTTGAATGATTTATGCGACCACGTAACTTGCTTAATTTATTTTTGTATGTTATGGTTGATTGGAAGAGATTGCCGCCTGGCAATAAACCCGCCAGATTGTATTTGCAATAAAAGTGTTAAATAAATAAATAAAGAGAGGAGAAAATTTGGGAGCCTTCAAGTGATCTTTGCTGGGGAAACCCCAACCACGAAGATTACTTTATTCAGTGATCTGATTGGGTGTAGGAAAATTAGAAGAAAAATTACCAAATGGAATTATTGTGAGTTCAGGAAAAGGGGTGGATGGATGCAAATCTTGCTGAGGGAAGAAGTGACGAAGAATCTCTTGGTTGAAGAACTTAGGGGAGTGGTTTCATAGTAATATACTATCTCTGTTAAGATATTTTGCCTCAAAGGGTAAGACAGGAACTTTAAAGATAAGGTATACCTGTCATCGAACTTTCCATCTTTCCCTTTCTGAGAATTCGGGCCTTTCGTTATTTTTTTTATTTTCCTTTTTCTATTCTTTCAACAACCTCTGAATATTTCTTTTATTCATCTTAAGGACTCCTTAATGAAATAAACATTGTTTACCCATATTAAACACAGTACTTGACTTTCTACCGCATTTAGCTTGCTTTAATAATTAATTTTCTAAGTTTACACTGCCATTTCATACCTATTCATATAACGATACTAGGTAACCGGCTTTCTTTATCTGGTAATACTCATGAAAACAACCAGTAATGTTATATTTAACAATAAATAAACATTGTTAATCCATTAATTCTCACAAAATGTGTTTTTACCTTCTATACCGAGGCTTTCTTCAGAAAAAGCCTTGGTATAAGAGTAGCGGGGATTTATGTTTATTAGTGGAATAACACATCGGGCTTAAGAAAGAGACTGTCGGCCATAATCGGTTAACTTCGGCTTTGTAGAGTGTCCTCTCTATCGCACGATGCGCTAACAAATAGATAAAATTAAAGCAGAAACTTTTGATAAATAAATTTTATGGTCTACACTGTATATCACATTGTAGGCTACAGTTTTCAACATCATGTTCATGTGAGTTCGATTTCTCAACATTAACCTATATAAAAATTTAAAAAAAAAACGCGAAAGACTTACTTATATGAAAATATAAATGAGGAGAACTATGAGTATACTGCAAAAGTAGAAATGAGGGGAGCTATGAGTATACTGCAAACGTAGAAATGAGGGGAGCTATTAGTATACTGCAAAAGTAGAAATGAAAGGAGCTATAAGTATACTGCTAAAGTAGAAATGAGGGGAGCTATGAGTATACTGCAAAACTAGAAATGAAAGGAGCTATGAGTATACAGCAAAATTAGAAATGAGGAGAGCTATGAGTTTACTGCAAAAGTAGAAATGAGGAGAGCTATGAGTTTACTGCAAAAGTAGAAATGAGGGGAGCTATGAGTATACTGCAAAAGTAGAAATGAGGGGAGCTATGAGTATACTGCAAAAGTAGAAATGAGGGGAGCTATGAGTATACTGCAAAAGTAGAAATGAGGGGAGCTATGAGTATACTGCAAAAGTAGAAATGAGGGGAGCTATGAGTATACTGCAAAAGTAGAAATGAGGGGAGCTATGAGTATACTGCAAAAGCCGGTAAGCTCAGGTATCGCATAATCATTTCTTTTAAAACGTTCCATTTTTATAAAAGAGTTATTATAGTTAAAGTTTCACACATTAATCTGTCGCAAGTTCACACAAGAATAAGACGTTTATACTTGGAAATGCACAGTGTTCAGGGCAGATGTGGACAATGTCCTTTCAGTGCAACCAGCCTGATGACACATTTTTACCACGAGTGTCGATGTTAAACTTTCCCTTCCTGTGCTATTAAAAATCCGTGCGTTCCGGTGCTGTGTATTCAATACACATCAACACCCATGTAAAAATGAGTGACTTAAAATCGGAAAAATAAGAATATTCATAGCCAATCGCTTAAATTAATTAAATTTGATGTCAAAAGTGATAATAATTGAAGTTTAATTGCTGAAAACATGAAAAAAAAAAAACATCGGACGACATTCACAAAACGGGCGAAACGACCACCTCGAACGAAAGCCGGTTGGCTACTAAAAAGAGAGAAGCGACCGAACTGAGATTTTATTTTTTGCGTTCCCATATACCGAAGTAGAGTGAGAGAGACGTGAATAGCGTCGCTTTCTCACCCATAGCGATTTTTTTAGAATGAATATACCTACGTCACACACTGGCACACGTTTGATTGTATTGGTGAATTTATTCCCAATTTTCACAAAATATCTTTGATGTGGTCGATAAGTGCTAATTATTATTAATATTATTTTTTCATTCAATGCGTAAATGTATTACGGAGAAATACCAAAAATATAAGCCCAGAATTTATTATATTTATAGAGATATTAAAGTTTTTAGAAGCAATGTGTACTAGTTACACATCACCGGACAGAAAAGTCAAATTTATTCTCTTTACATTTCTTAAAAAAAAAATTACTTCAAACCACATACTACGAGTATTATACTCGTAGTACGTGGTTTGAAGTATTTTCCTTTTTTATTAGACGCACTACTTTTTAAAGTTATTTCGCTCAAATTATTTCTTCGTATATTATTGTAAGTCAAACTGAAATATAAGGACTTGTATTTGAAACAGTGGAGAAATTCCAAAAAAAAAAATTAAGGATAGATCTCCATGTGGGTTTTATTTCACAACTGTCTGTATATAAAAATAGTTTTCTGTGTGGGCTATATTCCACAACAAACAGTCTATAAATCGGAATGATGCAATTGCCAATAGTTAGTTCTCTGTGGTAGTTGATTCCACGACCGTCTACAAATCGGAATTCGCTCAAATTATTTAATTTATATTAACATCAAATTTAAATAAAACAATTTGTGTTTGAAACATAAGGAAATACTAAAAAAATAATTTAAACAACTAAAAAAAGGAAAGGGTCTCTCTATCCGTATGGATTTAATTTTTTCTCAATCGTCTGTAAATCAAAATGAATCGATTACAAATACTTCTCTATTTGGGTTACATTCCACAACATTCTATAAATCGGAATGAAGCGATAACCGATAGTTCTCCGTATTGGTTAATTCCAGAAATCGGAACGTCTAGAAATCGGAATGATGCGATTATAAATAGTTTCCCGGATGGGATCAGCTAATGAGAATCTAAGTTCAGGGAAGAAAATAAAAAAATTAAGCAGGTTATGTACTCGTATGTTAACTCGATGGGTATGGAATAATATTTATTGTATTTAATTCTCGGATAGTTGTAGAATTTTGATGTATAGAAGTGAAACGTAAACTTGGAAAATACTGAAAGGAGCCGTAGAAATGTGTACACTGAGAAAAATACTTGGAGTAACAATTTATGATGGAATACGGAATGAATATGAACTTAAAGTTGATGTACCATATTAAGTAAGACCAAGAAACGCACACTGAAATTGTTTGGACATGTAGAATTAATGAATGAAAAAAGACTGACACAAAAAATATACAATGCAAATGTAAGTGGAAGACAAAACACTGTGTATTCGGTTCGAGTGTATGATATTTTGAAAGAAACAAATGTAAAAAATCAAAGAAATCGTAGGAGTTGTATGGATGTAGAAGAAGCGATATATGTGTGTCGTGATAGGAAAGTTTGAAGCTCTCTCCTCTGTGTCTACCTCCACAGGAAAGGGCGTGATGGTATTTAAGTTTGTGTTATGGAGGAAGTATTGCTATTAGTGTTTCACTGCCTTTATTCTTTTTCAATTTTGAGCTCAAATTCCACGTGAGAAGAAAAAAATAAGCATTTGCTGTGGTTATTATTTAACACTTCATTACCAGGACTTATATTTTATTTGATCATTCGACGTTTTAATACATAATAAAATTATTTTTATAGCTAGTTACACAAACTAACCTAGCCGATTTCGCATAATTTTAATTTAAAATATACATGTTTCACTGGACGCTTAGCGTCCAGCACCGTGGTTGGGGGAATTTTTTAGCACAGTAAGGCAAGTGTTAAAAACAATCTGGCGGGCTTATTGCCAGACGGTTAACTCTTTCAACCAACAAGACAAATAAAGGAAGTTACGTCGTCGTAACCAATATTTAAACGATTATTCATCTTTATGAAATTTATGAACAATGTATACATACGAGTACGTGTACATAGTAAAAGTGAGGCATCAACCAAAGGAAAAGAAAGGGATAGTGGAGAGGAATGAAAAATCAGGAATGAAACACGTTGTATTATTGACTAGAAATTAAGAGTTTTTTCAGTCGCTTCTTAAAGCATAAATGAAGCAAGTTACGTGGTCGCATAAATCATTCAAATGACTATCAATCCCCACGAAATCCATAAACATATACGTGAGCACATGCCCACGAACCCCACAAAGAAAAACAATCACCCGAGCATTATTTTTCATATAAAGTGAGATATCATCAATCAAAAGGAAAGGAAGGGATGGTGGAGAGGAAAGGAAAATAAAAATCAGGAATGAAACACGTTATATTACTGACTAGAAATGAAGAGTCACTTCTTAAAGCATGCCAAGGAAGGAGCGAGTCTAACATTGGTTTGTAGCCTGTTCCAGAGTCTCACTTCATGGGCAGTAAAGGACGACGTAAAAAAATAATAGTTGCGACCTGGGAAGGTCAATAAAAAATCTGTGTTTGAGCGTAGCGCATGTCGGCGAAGTAAGAGGGGGTGACGGGACAGTTAAGGATATTATACAATAGATATATAATGTGTATTTCTCAAGTTCAGCTCCCTCTCGTATAAAGTGATGTGATCGTACTTTATCAGGTTGAAAATGAAGACTTTGAATTGAATTGAACACTATTCACCTGTGACTAGAATATAATAGAAGGCACAGTACAAAGTGGGTGATCAGAGTACCTGACGTAGATGCCACTGGAGATCAGTTCCTTCCGTGGTTGCAGTCCTAAGACTGGTTTGCAGCAATTTGAACTCTTCTCCTCCATTCCCCCCTGTCCTGTGCGGCTCTTTTTAAGTCTGTGTATGTTGAGCAGCGCACGTCCACCAACAGGTCCTCCAGGTACTATCGGCGTGGGCGTCCCCTAGAGTTTGTCCCCTCGGTCATGCCCTCCATTATGGCATGCAAGAGGCCCTCTTGTCGTATTATATGCCCGATCCATCTTGCACGCCTTTCGGACAGGATCCTGAGCAGGTGCCTTCCTCCTTCGATTCGTTGGAGAACCTCTTCATTTGTGATGCGGTCTCTCCAGGAAATTCCTAATAGTCTTCTATAGGACCACATCTCAAAAGCCTCTTGTCTTCGTCTATCTCTTTCGGATAGGCACCATGTCTCGCAGCCGTACATCAAGATACTCCATACATAGGTCTTGATGAGGAGTATTCTCAGTTTAAGGTCTATATTATTTGATTCTATTATTTTCGACCTTTTATTAAATGCAAGTCTAGCCTGATGTATACGGCTGTCGACCTCGCTCTTGGAACGACCGTCCCATGTTATTTTGCTCCCGAGGTAGACAAACTCCTTGGTGTTCTTTAGTGGTTTACCCGACATCACTATTCTCATCTGGTGCTGCGCTCGGCCTACAGTCAGCAGCTTTGTTTTGTCTTTATTTATCTTCATACTGTAGTTATTTTGAAGAATGCTTTCCATAGTTGTTAAGGCCTCTCGTAGTTCCTCTTCACTTTTAGCAACCATAGCAATATCGTCAGCGAACCTTATCATGTCCACCTTTTGCCCGTGTATCTTTACACCTTCTCTGTGACTCATTCTCTCTCTCAAGTCGTCAATCGCGCTCTGTATATAGGCGTTAAAAAGAACAGGTGACAGAGAGCATCCCTGCCTTACCCCTTGTCTTATATTGGCTTTCTTTGTGTCTTCGTCACATCTGATTATAGCGGCCTCATTCTTGTATAGCGCCTGGATTATATCAGTTAGTGATAAACATATCCTGTTACATAACATACAGTGTAAGGAACTTCAGTATTTCCAGCTTGACTACGTTTTCTTTCTCTATTGGGTCTCTAAGGCCGAGGCCACGCCAAAGTTGTTAGTTAGATGCTAAGCTAGGTTTTACGTGACTCATATACTAGGTGACTTCATGCCTGGCCACACCAAAGTGCTACGCACAAATTCATTTGACAGTTAGGAGCGGTTGAGTCAACACACGACGTCACTCTCAAAACTAACCAATTTCATTATAACTTACCATCTTTATTTACTTTGTGTGCAACTTCATTCCAAAGTGATTTTATTACAGGTACATTTTTCTATAATTTGCTCGATGGGTTCCACAAAGGCTCCCTTTTATACACAGCTGTCATTAAAACTTCCGCAATCTTGTTAATTAACCAACACGTCTGTTCGCTAGGAGATTCACTCGATGACTAATCGTCATGCAACGTGGCGCGAAGCGTGCAGTGTGACCACTGCGATATTATGCGATACGTTGGTTCGCTAGGATATGTCGCCTAGCTCGCAGCATAGCTCTAAGCATCAAGCGAGGCTCCTACCTGTGTGGCCGAGGCCTAATAACTATTGTAGCAACAGTTCCACGCCACACCCGTTTTTTCTACCTGCTGCTGTTTGCTCCCAGTTGTGCTGAGCATAACGTTTTTAAGGGATTATGTATTATATAATGGTTAAAACAAGTACGATATTTGGTTGTGCACGTAGGTATGTTAGAGTAGAGTCCTTCAAACAGAGACCGTTGACAACCATAAAATCTACTTATTCATTTCTTTTTTAAACAAAAACATTGAAAACAATAAATATTGCATAGACAACAGGATCTCTGGACACTAAACGCTAAATATTATCTTACCCCGAGTATCTTTATACAATGGATCTATTGAAATGTTAAGGCAATAAACGAACGCTGTGGAAGTGTTTATGGGTCCAAGTAACTATTTGAAATGGTGTATTTTTTATGTATTCGTGTTTGTTGTCAGTTGTCACTTATCAATAGTAACAGTTGGGAGAGATGGCTCAAATCTGGAAACCATTATTCTGACATCTGGTGTTCACAGATTGTACCATCTGGTACAGTGGCGTTACTGTCAATGCAGTGTTTGGTGTGGACTATAGGTAACTAATTATAATTATATTTATTAATGGCCTTGTTAGAAACTCGTTTTCTGGAGTAATATTTTAATTTGTTTGAATTTTTGTCTGCCTTAAAGTGTCAGAAATAAAGGGGACTTACTTATCATACACAGCTTTATGAAACACTTGACCACTGATCTTTGGAAGATCTTATCAAAATGTATTATTATACATGAACACTACACACATATAATACACCTAAAATCCAGAGAGTGCAGAACAAGGCATTCAAGATATCTTTTGACACCCATCCCAGAACAAACCTTACCCGACTTCAAACCGAACAGCGAGAAGAAACCCTACAACACCACATCCTCGCTTGGACCGTGACGTTCTATAAAAGTCAACAAAATCACAGCAATCCCTTAGTCGCTGCCTTGGGGGCTTACGAGAGTAAATCCGACCTACCCTTCCGTTATAAGCACAAGCTCCCGAAGCATTATCTGTTGCCTGACTAGTCCACCTACAGTATTAGCTGGGACGACCAAGGTCTGAATGAATGTGATGAAAAACAAGTAGCCTGAACGAGTGGACTTGTTCTTGCTAAATAATTAGTTGTAAGAATTGTTATCTAGTTATAAGTAGTATGTAGGTGTTGATTATTTCTAAGAAATCATATATTAAGATTGTAAAACATAAAAATAAAATGACATGTAGGAAAATAAGATTAAGTAAGTTCATAAATTATAATATATAAATAAGATAAGTTAAGTAATAAATATGTATATAGGTATAGCCTTGACAAATATGTGTACAATATATTACTTTGTTTAATAAAAAATAAAAAACTACATCTAAAACCGAATGTTTTATAGTTCGGAAATTCTAGGATGAGTCCTGTGACAACTCACAAATTTGCCCCAATACAACCTTGTGTAATGTATTTACCTAAATAACTTGCTATTTATTAGAATTGAGGCTTATATTAAAGTTGATGAAATAATTAAAATTACTGAACATCGTTACAAGGTTGTATTCGGGCAAATTTGTGAGCTGTCACAGGACTCATCCTAGAATTTCCGAACTATAGTATCACATATCGGAAAGTCAAGTAAAGTTTCTTGGTAAATTTTCTGCGGATTTCTTTGCAAAAAACGCAAACCACTCACACACAAATACAAATGCGGGGAAGTTCCTAATTTAATGGCTGTGGCCACTACCTTCAAACTCAACATATTTTTTATTTGTAATATTTTCAATCTATTAATAATAGTGGGTTCAAATCCCGAATTAGAGCGCCCATGAGAATAGGTTGCGCTTTAAACTGCGCTATTTAAATTGCCCTTTCGTTATTGTATTTATGGGTCTTGTTAGAAGTTCATTTAATAGAATGATGTTTTAATTTGTTTCGATCTTTGCCTGCCTCCAAATTTTAGTGACAGGGATGGATGTGCACTCAACCGGATAAATGATAAAATTACCTTGAATGAAAACCAGACTGTAATCATTGTCTGGGTTCAACCATGAATAAAATTTACAGCCCCCGAGTCGAAAGACAGGCATCTTATCAACCTTCGAAGTTTTGAAGAACTTGGCATAAATATAATGTTGCAACACTAATTTTTAATGTTCAGAACGATAAAGGTATTGGTAGGAAACGAAATATATGTGAAAATATAAGTCTAAGTTTTTGTTGGTAACTAAAAACCACATCAAAATAAGTAGAATAATTAAAATTTTATGTCACACATACCAAACACTACGTTTTCCTATTGGTTAAGTTTGCACCCATCTCTGATCAATTCATTTTGTATTATGTGATACATTGTCACCCCATGTACTACCCTGATCAAAAAGTTTTAGGACCAGCCACCGTGGGGCGCTGTCAGTCACCCGATTGGATTTTTTTTTTGTTAGGTTACCACATCTATCATTGACACTTACCTCTAAATTTCAGCGTCATAGCTTGACATTTGTAAAAGTTACGCTGTACTGAGTACATCTACCTTTGTGCGTGTTTTCGATTTTTTACAAGTTTGAAAATGGCATCAACGAGTTTGCATTAATTTTTGTATGAAAAATGGATTTAACGGTCCGCAGACCTTGGATATGTTGGAGAAGTGTTTTTCGGTGGCACGAATGCTTCAGAAGTGGTCGTGAGTCGGTCGAGGATGACGAACGCAGTGGCAGTCGAAAACCGATGAAAACATCGATAAAATCAAAGGAATGTTGGCCGAAAACCGCAAATTGACCATCAGAGAGCTGGCAGAGGACTTTAACATTGCTTATGGATCCGCTCAAGACATTTTGGTTAGTGATTTGGGCCTCAGACGTGTCGCTGCAAAACTGGTGCCGAAAGACCTCAATTTCATGCAAAAAAAAGACCGCGTTGAAACCGCGAAATACATGATTCCCACGAGTTTTTGACCAAAAACAACACGAATACTATCCATCAGCCTTCGAATCCACCTGATCTGGCTCCCTGCAACTTTTTCCTTTTCAACCGACTTAAAAAACCGCTTCGCGGTACTTTGAAGGGGATCATATCGATTTTGATGAATAAACTTGTATTTTCGATTTTATGAATAAAGTCCTAAAACTTTTTGATTAAGGTAGTATTCTTCTAAGTGCATGCATTTCTACAGTATTTATTTGGCTTCTTTCAGTATTTTTCCATGTCTACGTTTCACTTCCATATATAAACGTTGCTACTGGAATACTATTTTATATATGTCGTATAGAATTTTTTTTTAATTTAACCGATTATTACATATGTCGTATAGTTAAAATATGGTCAGCTTTTTAATCTTCAACATTAATTATTGGAATAAATTTTCTGAACGTGTTTCTGAATACATTGAAACGGGTGACTAGTTTCACTATCAGATATTGCATTTGTTTTTAAATAATTTTGTAACGTCGACCATCGACAAGAGAAAGTAAATTAAAGGTTACACCACTGTTAATGTGTTACATACATATACGGTCATAGTGAAAAAATGTGACAAATTTTGAAAGGCGCTCAAAATCTAAACAAAACAAAGTATTTAGGAAATTCCAAAGAACCTGTTTTTATTTTTTTTTCTAAGTCAGTTAACTGTTACACCGTAACGAAAGAAAATAATTATTTCAGAGAAACTTTATCGCATTCAACTTAATTCTTTAGATAAATGTTTGTTTTATCGTCTCTACTGAATTCGTTAATTAGTTTATTTGTCATTATTTTTGTAAATTTATATTATTTTCATTCGATAATAGAGCACACCTGGAAGGTGCAATGCAGGCCTGGAGAGACCAGCTGAGTGGTGGTGGACTGAAGCTTAAGCGTCTCAAAAACCATGTATGTGGTTCTGATCATGGGCTCCAAAAATACTTCTTACACGGGGAAGTAATGAGAAAACGAGGGTTAGTGGGTAGATAAAGTGCTATAAGGACAGTTTGCGAGAGTCGCTGATGTTGTGCGGGTAGTCTAAGTACTGGGTAGGTAGCTCAGGACCGTGGAGGATGGAGTGCCATCTATTCTCGGACTGATGACATCACAACGGCTAGATGCGTAAGAAACAGTGCTGCGAACATGCGTCAGCATTCGGATATGACTGTAAAGGTGAAATTTAGGTCTACCGAATATGTGATACGCATGTACGATCATAGGCTCCTAAAAGGCTTTATATACGGGGAAGTAATGAGAAAGCAAAGGGTTGGTGAGCGGAGGAAAGGCAATAAAGAGGAGGTTATTGCCATGTGACAAGGTTTTACAATCAACCAGAAATACACGTACGTTAAAGACTTAAATGTCTTAAATGAGAACCAGATTTAAGAAATACAACTACCTATAGTTATCTGAATGGGTTATATTCTAGAACAGATAAATCAGAATGATGAATCAATTGTGGAACAAGATACTCTGCCAATAGTTTCCAGTTTGGGTTTGTTGTATTTCACTTTCGTTACAGATACAATACAACCTAGCGAGATTATTGCAGTATGACAATCTCTCACAAATAACATAGGCAGAAACATATTGAAGTTGCTTGAAGTGAAAACCAGACTGGAAACTTTTTTCAACAATCGAACGAGAATCGAACTCGATGACACCCGGGCTAGAAGACAGGCGTCTAGGCTACAGAGGTCATACATAGTATTGACAAGATGTTTTTATATATGCAAAAGCAATTTTTTAGCCTAAAAAGAAGATGCTAGAATATAATTTAAGATACCTTAGTGTAGTGTATTCATTGAAATGTGTTTATTTTCCTCTGTAGTCGGCATTGTCATGACAGAGGGTCGTGATCTTCATGATGAGATCTCCACAATATTTCTCCAGTCATTTCTGTCTCTTGCAATAAGTGAAACCCCGCAAAGAGTGGAGTTGGCATCGATCTTGATCTGGTAGGTCCAATACAAGGGGGCGCGGCCTCTTGGATTCCTAGCAGAAAGATTGCCCAGCATGAGTCTATCGCGACTTGTATCATCATGTCTCGATATTTATCAGATGAAACGTAATACCCTTTATTGACAAATTGCGGAGAGACGAGTGTATATATCGCGTTCCAGTAATATACACTCGTAAAATGTATTTTTTATTTTTTCTAAATACATTTTTTCTTGCTTGGTCTTGGGTATTATATTAGTGTATTACTGCACTAAATAAAACCGTTTTTTCAAAAATTATTTCCGATAACATTTGTTATTTCATGAATGAAAGATTTAAATTTTTTGTTAAATTTAGGTGTTAACGTCATTATCTAAATTTAACAAAAAATTTAAATCATGCATTCATGAAATTAACCTTTCCCTACCTGTATTAAAAAATCCACACGTTCCGGTGCTGTGTATTCAATACACATGTAAAAACGAGCAATTTAAAATCGAAAAAATGAGAATATTCATAGCCAATCGCTTAAATTAATTAAATTTGAAGTCAAAAATGATAATAATTAAAATTTAATTGCAGAAAACATAAAAAAAACCTCGGCCGACGTTCACAAAACGGGCGAAGCGACCACCGAACTGAGATTCTATTCTTGCGTTCCCATATACCGAAGTAGAGTGAGAGTGAGACGTGAATAGCGTCGCTTCCTTAACCATAGTGGTTTTTAGAATGAATATACCTACGTCACACATATGTGTGTATCGGTGAATTTATTCCCGATTTTCACAAAATATCTCTGATGTGGCCGATAAGTGCTAATTATTATTAATATTATTTTTTCATTCAATGCGTAAATGTATTACGGAGGAATACCGAAAATCGGAACCCAGTATTTATTATATTTATAGAGATATTAAAGTTTTTAGAAGCAATGTGTACTAGTTACATATCACAGGACAGGAAGGGTTCATCATACAAAGCAACTTCAGTAGGTTGAATTGCTTAAACCAAAAAAATATTGTTTTAGTGTTTCAGTATTTCTATTTTCCTTATAACACCTTGTATTTTAGAATTCATGCGCATTCTAAATTCTAATTACACTTTGTTAAAATTATTAATGGTCGGAATTGACCTTCTTCTCCCTGGCTCCATCCCAACTCACTGTCTACGAAGACTGTTGGGGTCAGCTCTCCTCGTCCTCAGGTTGTATGCTCTTCTGTCCCGGACCACGTCCCCCAGGCCGAGCCTCAGCATCAGGTTATCTTTTTGCACCACCCATGAATTCTTTGGTATTCCTCTGGTTGTTATTCGAGGAAGATCCATGGAGATTGCCTGGTTCACAATGTGATCGGGTGCTCTGCGTCCAACGTGCCCATACCATCTCAATCGCCTCTCCTCCATCTTGCTGTTGATGTGTGTAACACCTAGGCTTCCACGAATGCGTGAGCTTTTTATTTTGTCTCTTAGGGGCACACCAGCTGACCATCTTAGCATGCGCATTTCAGCAGTTTCTTGTTGCCTAGAGTAAGGTAGGAATTGACCGTAAATAAAAAAATAGTAAATAAATATTCCTAAAGCAAGAAAGGAATCTCTGCTGATAATTTATTTTTGTAAACCGTTACAATATAATCGTGCTGATAAAACCTCCCTAAGATAATACCTAATTATTTTTGTTACAATCTGAATTCATAGCAACACATAATACATAGATAAATCAAGTTGCGGACCTAAACAAATTTGCTTTTACTGTTTCCTAAATAATGGTTTTTGGAAGGTCTTCAAATGTAACCTAACTAAGGGGTTTGCAAACTTTTTTACGCGGAACACTTATTTCATTCAAGATATCTTTTAACACCCATCCCAGAACAAACCTTATCCGACTTCACGCCGAACAGCGAGAAGAAACCCTACAACACCACATCTTTGCTTGGACCGTGACGTTCTATAAAAGTCAACAAAATCACAGCAATCCCTCAGTTGCTGCCCTGGGGGCTTACGAGAGTAAATCCGACCAACCCTTCCGTTATAAGCACAATCTCCTGAAGCATTATCTGTTGCCTGACTAGTCCCCCTACAGTATTAGCTGGGACGACCAAGGTCTGAGTGAATGTGATGGAATACAAGTAGCCTGAACGAGTGGACTTGTTTTTGCTAAATAATTGGTGTAAGAATTGTTATCTAGTTATAAGTAGTATGTAGGTGTTAATTATTTCTAAGATCTCATATATTAAGATTGAATAAATAAAATAAAATGATATGTAGGAAAATAAGTTTAAGTAAGTTCATAAATTATAACATATAATTAAGATTAGTTAAGTAATAAATGTGTATATAGGTATAGCCTTGACAAATGTTTGTACAATAATTTACTTTGTTTAATAAAAAACATATTTTTAGCCGGAAGATTCATTTGTAAGAGAGTGGCTTTGTTATTATATTCGAGGAAATAAGAAAACCATAGAAATGAAGAGAAAAAAAATACTGACACTAAATTAAGAAATCCATAATTTTAAATAAGTATTAACTCTTTCACGGCTACGGACCACTTAAATGGCCCATACATAATACGTGCCGTCCTGGCGAGCGGCCTTTTAAGTGGCCACTAACTTTGCGTGTCGATATCTCGGCCAAAATTAAATCTTCTTTAAAATTTTTAACCTGAATATAAGACAAAACGTGTCCTCTAGTGACATCTCTTTTAAAATCATCAAAACTTCAAGTACTTGATCCATAAGAAGGATTTAAACAGACCCCTTGCAGGCCGTCGATATTTAAAGCATTTTGAATAATCGCGCCACGCGTTCGGGCGATCCGAAGGTCATGTTTCTAATGACGATTGCTCCCGATCAATATGAAGTATTATGCGTCGATATTTTTTTGTAAGTACGCGTATTGCGTATTGAATTAATTGCCTTTTTCATTGTTTATGGATTATTGTTTTCTTTGTATAATAAACATACTTTTATTTGTGTAATAGTGTTATAAGAATATTTTCTAATATTACGTGTGTATAGTGTCAGCTAAAAAATGCATCGGCGCACAGTTCGACAGTACTCAGATTCGGGATAATGGTGAGTCATATTTTTATGTAGATACAATATAAATTTATTGACTTAAAACACCGCCGCCTGTGGGACACACGAAAGATACTCGAGCCATCGCCGTAAAAAGGTTAATGACGTGTAATACTGCAAAATTTGGAGCATAATTTTTTCAATATTATGCTATTTTATATTTAAATATATACAGTTTTACATTTGATAGAAGTGTGCAGTAATTTATATTTCATCACAAAACATTTATTGATAATTTGTTCAGATTTAACAATAAATACGTTGTTGAATTGAAAACTCGCAAAATAATTCTATACGCTTGATATAAAATCAAAAGTTTTTACTTCGTATTACCAAAAATTGTTATAGTACCCGGCGGTAAGTAATACACATCGGACTTAAGAAAGAGACTGTCGCTTTGTAGAGCGTCGTCTCTGTCGCACGGACTGTTTGCGCATCGTGCGACAGAGACGACACTCTACAAAGCGACAGTCTCTTTCTTAAGCCCGATGTGTATTAAATAAATAAATAAATAAATAAATATTAGGTTTATTGACAGCAACATAGTATGTACAAGATCACACCTGAATAACATTTCTAAAAACACATAAATTGCAGACAATACATCAGACGTAGAAGCTATCAAACGGTCTGGGCTCATCGCCCAGACCTTTTGATTATATTACTTACCGCCGGGTACTTAACATACATTTAGACCAGACGCTAGAAGGAATTGAGTGCGCATAATATGAAGACTGCATTTTCTTAATTGATATATGTTTAGGAAAGCCCAAAGATTAATGAACTAAATGGTGCCAGCTTATTTTATGGTCCGTTTGGTTTTTCACCCCCCCCCCTTCCCCTTGAAGTAATGTATTGAGCGCATGCTGTAGGGCTTTTTAATATTTACTAGTTGCAACCCATGAAATATTCACGGAAGTAAAACAAATTCTACATTTATGAAAATATATATTCATAAATGTAGAATTTGTTTATATATATCATTTTCATTTATACATCGTCCCCTTTTACACCGGTTCAAAAATTGTTAGCTAGGTATTTAAAATTCGTTCAGTATCACGGACCCACCGATATTCAAATTTCGAATTACTTTCGGAGAGAATCCAAGTATTCCTCTCTCGCTCTCTTGTATTCAACATTCAATTCTTGTATTCTTTCTTTGGCGACAGCCGTCGTACGGGCTTTGGCTTATTTATACTATAACTAGTTGCAGCCCGTGAAATATTCACGGAAGTAAAACAAATTCTACATTTATGAAAATATATATTCATAAATGTAAAATTTGTTTATATATTTGAGATTTGCCTCTTGCAAACACCTCTTCGGCCTTCTATTTTAGCTTGTATGATCAGGTGCAGTAATTTGTACTTTGCTCATCTGAGTACATGACCCAAATAGGACACCTTTCGGATTTTAATATTAGTCAGCAACTCTCTATCAACTTTGGCTCTTTGAAGAACCCTTGTGTTGCTGACCATATCCGTCCTGGGTATCCGTAGCATTCTCCGGTGCATCCACATTTCAAATGCTTCCAGTCAGTTCATACTACTTACTTTGAGGGTCCATGATTCCACTCCATTAGGTACCGTCTAGGAGTACAATAATGTATTATTTCTCTATTCTTCTTCATCGTGGGCTTGGTGCTTAGGGTCCTGGTCTTCTGATATGTCTCGAGTTCGATGCACCACCTGGCGCCATTCCTTCCGACCCTGGGGCATGTTGAATGCAGTGTCTAAAGAGGATCCCGTTAACACCTATCCTTCCCTCAACTATCCCCGTGATCACCAACTTCTCCAAACTTTCGTTATTTTTTCTAAGAACATATCCAAAGTACGCTAGGAATATTTTTTTTTGTATATTATCAAGTCTTTTGGTAATATCCAATCCTTTGATGATAGAGACGTTGGTGGACCTTGCGGTTCATCATTAACAAACTTGCGGAATCAATCACACTTAGGCCGAGGCCACATCAAAATGCTTCGTTAGGTGCTAAGCTAGATTTTACGTGACTCATATACTAGGTAACTTCATGCCTGGCCACACCAAAGTGCTACGCACAAATTCATTTGACAGTTGGGAGCGGTTGAGTCAACACACGATGTCACTCTCAAACTAACCAATTTCATTATAACCTACCATCTTTATTTACTTTCTGCGCAACTTCATTCCAAAGTGATTATATTACAGGTACATTTTTCTATAATTTGTTCGATGGGTTCCACAAAGGTTCCCTTTTATACACAGCTGTCAGTAAAACTTCCGCCATCTTGTAAATTAACCAACACGTCTTTTCGCTAGGAGATTCACTCGATGGCTAATCGTCATGCAACGTGGCGCAAAGCGTGCAGTGTGGCCACTGCGATAGTATATACGGTACGTTGGTTCGCTAGGATATGTCACCTAGCTCGCAACATAACTCTAAGTATCAAGCGAGGCTCCTTCCTGTGTGGCCGAAGTCTTATATTTATAACAGGAGAAATCCACATAATGTAGACTATTGAAACAAATAACAGTGTAAGGAAATCAATATTTGTGTCACATAAACATAAACGATACATTTTGGAGTTCCACATTATTAACAAATCATTGTAGCGAAATAAAATTTTAATTTATTAAATAATTTGCATTTAACATATGTTCTCACATTTTCTTCAAATTAACTTTTATAATAAACCGTTGTCTATCCCTGTCATGAAGGATCAAAAGGAGATGGAGTTATTTACCTCCGTTTAAGGACGAAAAGGGACAGTGTGATTTGGAAAAGGGCCATAAGAGAGAAGAGCGCCGGTATACTATGGCTTATCGATTTTCCATGTGCGAGAGCGAGCAAAGAATACTAAGGATCCTATTTGAGACCAAATATACGAGGGACATAACAAGCTATCCGATTTCGGTCTCGTAGGCAGAACACTATAACCTAAAATGAAATGTAAATTATAATATACATGATATTCTTCTTCTGTACCGTGGTTAAAAGGGCTTTAATACAAATAAGTTTACGGGAATGATTTTTGTTCCGGTAGGAAGACAAATTTGAATTTTACGATTATTGAGGTTCTGATAACTTATGTCACATAAATATATAATAATATTTTTATTTATTCATCAAGGAAAACACAGGTACCTACTGTACCTGTATTTTCTAATATAAGTAAGTCTTGTAATGTTGATGTTGAGAAATCGATAATTTAATGTTGAGAAATCGAACTCATAAATATGATGTTGAAAACTGTAGTCTACAATGTGATAAACAGTGTAGACTATAAAATTTATTTATCAAAAGTTTCTGCTTTAATTTTATGGAACTCCATATTTTAACATGTGACAGTAAATTACAGTACCCGGCGGTAAGTAATGCACATCGGGCTTAATAAAGAGACTTTCGGCCATAATCGGCTAACTTCGGCTTTGTAGAGCGTCGTCTCTGTCATTCATACACGTGTTCCGTTGCGATTTGTTAGCGCATCGTGCGATACAGACGACGCTCTACAAAGCCGAAGTTAGCCGATTATGGCCGACAGTCTCTTTATTAAGCCCGATGTGCATTACTTACCGCCGGGTACTTTGTTATTCCACTAAAAACCATTAATCCCGCTACTCCTATACCAAGGCTTTTTCTGAAGAGAGCCTCGGTATAGGAGGTAGAAACACGTATTGTGAGAATTAATGTAATTAATGGAATAACCAAGTAATTTACTGTTAAATGAATACTCGTCCACGTTATTTTGTGAGAGTGTATTGTGTCTCCATGTGCGATAGTATTGATAACATATTCGAAGACGATCTGTGAGTTACGTGACTATTCCAGTGGATCTTAAAACGAATGCTCAATTAAAGGGGCCAAAGACAATGTCACCTGATAACGCTCTTTAATATGTCTTCTACATATGTACATACAAGTACCCGGCGGTAAGAAATACACATCGGGCTTAAGAAAGATACTGTCGGCCCTAATCGGCTTTGTAGAGCGTCGTCTCTGTCGCACGATGCGCTAACAGTCTCGCGACGGAACACGTCTACGAATGACAGAGACGACGCTCGACAAAGCTGAAGTTAGCCGATTATGGCCGACAGTCTCTTTCTTAAGCCCGATGTGTATTACTTTCCGCCGGGTACTGTACACAAATGAAGAAACACTTATCTTAACATAGATTCACAAAAGCATACAATAACTTATGACATTATTTGTTCCAATTGTTAATATGTTATCAAAGTGATATATTTGTTTATTGAACATAACAAAAGAAAGATAAAAATATCAAAACAAAATTATAGTAGACAAACAAACAAATATAAATTGTAAAAACAATAATTATTCAACCTTAATTATTAAATTGAACTTGTATGAGAGTTGGTAAGAGAAAGATCTTAGAATTAATGTTTTGAAATCCAGTTATGGTGATAGAAAAGTGAGAAAAGAAAATAAAATGCGATATATGGGTAAGTATTGAAAGATTAGAACAAGACGAAGAATTAAAATATTTATGTAGTATTTTATCAGATAATGGAAATATTTCGAGGGATACCAAACGTCTTGTAATAATGAACAGGAAACTATTGAAAAAAATGTGGCAATATGAAAACTTATTCTTTTCTTTAAAGCTACGGTTTCCTAAGAAAGCGGGTTCCTTATATAGCGCACGTTACATGACGTGATGCTGGCGCGCCGCCAGACGGCAGAAATGAGAACCCACAACTGTCAGTTGGAAACTTTATTCCACATATTTTGTTTCAACTGAGCTTTCCTATAGTACTTGCTCTTCACATTATATAAAGCTTCACTATTTCTTACAAAATCAATCAATATTTCGTCATTTTCGCTGGTCCAAATTAAATTACGTTTGCGTCGCATCCGCCTGGCACGCCGCCAGACGCCAAAAATGAGAACCCACAACTGTCAGCCCCCCCCGACGTTGGCAATCACTCTGCTAAAGGCTTCTCTATCTTGCGCAACCCGGAACAGGTCCTCCACACGCCTCATCCCCGTCCAGTCTCTTATATTGCGCAGCCAAGATGTTTGCCTTCTACCAGGACCACACTGCCCCTCGATCTTGCCCATCAGTATCAACTGGAGGATTTCGTACTTCTCTCCACGTAAGATGTGACCCAGATAGGATATCTTGCGGACCTTAATATCTGTCAGCAGCTGTCTACGGCAATTAGCTCTCCTCAATACCTCCGAATTGGTGATCATATCAGTCCACGGTATACGAAGCATTCTCCTGTGCAACCACATCTCGAACGCTTCCAACCTATTCATAGTATGAACCTTCAGCGTCCATGTTTCCAAGCCATACAGCAGAACATACCAAGCATAGCACTTCAACATTTTCTACCTTAGTTTCAGATTCAATTCATCATTGAAGAATCTATGACATCATAAAATATAATGTGTTGCAATCCATTGTGAAATATCGAAGCTTGCACTTAAATGTTATGAGTTTATGGTTACTGTGTAGGTTAACTAACCGGTGAGTCATAACAATCGGTTAAATTAACTGTTAACAAAAATACATCCTACGTGGTTTAGTTAATGAAGTACTGGTCTTTCATCCGGGTGTTTTGGGTTCGGATTCAATGATTTATAGTTAATGAAGTACTGGTCTTTCATCCGGGTGTTTCGGATTCGGATTAAAAACCAAATTTTATTCGTTTAACCCTTCCTTCCCTGTGATGTGTAACTAATACACATTGCTTCTAAACATTTTAATATCTCTATAAATATAATAAATACTGGGTTCAGATTTTAGGTATTCCTCCGTAATACATTTACGCATTGAATGAAAAAAATTATATTTATAATAATTAAGACTTATCGGCCACATCAGAGATATTTTGTGGAAATCGGTAATAAATTCACCAATACAATCAAACGTGTGCCAGTGTGTGACGTAGTATATTCATTCTCAAATACCGCCATGGGTGAGAAAGCGACGCTATTCACTTCTCTCTCACTCTACTTCGGTATATGGGAACGCAAAAAATAGAATCTCAGTTCGGTCGCTTCTCTCTTTTTAGTAGCCAACCGACTTTCGTTCGAGGTGGTCGTTTCGCCCGTTTTGTGAACGTTATCCGATGTTTTTTTTCATGTTATCAGCAATTAAAATTCAATTAATATCACTTTTGACTTCAAATTTAATTAATTTAAGCGATTGGCTATGAATATTCTTATTTTTCCGATTTTAAATCGCTCATTTTTACATATGTCTTGATGTGTATTGAATACACATCACCGAAACGGGCGGATTTTTTTAGCACAGGAAGGGAAAGGTTAAAGAGTTCGTGTGGTAACGATTCTCGTACGCGCTGGACGAGTTTGAATATTTATTGGCTGTCTCTGTCATTCATACACGTGTTCCGTCACGATTTGTCAGTCGTTGTCAAGCGTTCTAGGGACAGAGACGACGCTCTACAAAGCCGAAGTTAGCCGATTATGGCCGACAGTCTCTTTCTTAAGCCCGATGTGTATTACTTACCCCTAGGTACTGTAATACATTTTCGTTGTATAGAGCAGTGCTCTGCAACCTTTTCTCACCCACGACACATCAAAATTCTTCCTAGAATTCCGCGGCACACAAAAAGCTAAAATATATAGGTATTAAATTAGGCATGAGTCTTCAGCGACGCGCATAAGGGTCATTTTTCTTTGTCTATGACTAATTTGGTGCGGCCATGGTGTGTACAAAGCACACTACGCAGTTTTCAACAGTTGGCACCAGTTATTGTGTATTAAATACATAATGAAAAATTGTAAAATGTCAAATACTCATACATTGAATTTGACCGCGGCACACCTGTATCCGGCTCACAGCACACCAGTGTGCCACGGCACACCGGTTGCGGAGCACTGGTATAGAGTACAACATGGCGAGTATATTGCTATATGGCAACCTTTTCCAACGATTCAGGAAGAGGCTATAGAAGCCTAAAATTGTAAGACAGGCGTTTTATCAACTAAGTCACGGAGTTCGACAGCCATTTGTCTGAAGAAATTAATTAATATCCATAAACTTACCCAATTATAAGTTTAGCAGTAAAACATTAACAAATAAATTGAATAGCATATTTTAATGAGACCCCATGCGACATCTATTGATGAGTCTGGAAGATGCAACGGAGGTATTTCATCACAAATACGCCATTTTTCACAGAAAAAAGGGTATTCATTCGAAGAGTTTTGAGAAATAATTGTCAGTGGCTGTGGTCTAACGGTAAGCATTCACGATAAGCAAGCGAATGCCGCTGGTTCGAAATCTGGGTTACTCAGACCAGTTTACAGTTTTATGTTAAGCATGTTTATGTTTTTCTGTAACTTATTTATATGCAGTTTATCATAATTTTTTTAGCCAACAAAAAATATTTCGATGTATAAAACTCCAACGAAAGGCTGCAGCGGATTAGAACTACATATCGTTTTGTAGGTTTTCTTAACGATAATTTGATATAGCGCTGTTTCTATACTAGAGAAAATGTAGCATGGTCCCTGTGACAGTTCACAATTTTGCCCCAATACAATCTTGTAACGACGTTCAGTAATTTTAATTATTTTATCAACTTTAATACAAGCCTCGATTCTAATAAATAGCAAGTTATTTAGGTAAATACATTACATAAAACTAACAATAATGACAAATTAATACATCTTGTTACAAATTAGTAAAAATGTGGCAGTTTGTTAAAATCAAATAATATTTGGTTACGTTTGTCAAAAGTTACTACGTTAGTCCGCATTGGCTAGGGATGGGGTATACGATAATTGGATTTTCGATTTGACAATACACACACACACAAGCATCTTTTATCCCCAGGATGGGTGACAATACACACACAAGCATCTTTCATCCCCAGGATTGGTGACAATACACACACAAACATCTTACATCCTCAGGATGCGTGACAATACACACACAAGCATCTTTCATCCCCAGGTTGGGTGTCAATACACACACACAAGCATCTTACATCCCCAGGATGCGTGACAATACACACACAAGAATATTTGATTCCCATCATGGGTGACAAGTGACAATACATACACAAGCAACTTTCATCCCCAGGATGGGTGACAATACACACACAAGGATCTTTCATCCCCAGGATGGCCGAAAATAACATACATACACAAGTATCTTTCATCCCCAGGATGGCTGACAATAACATACATATACAAGCATCTTTCATCCCCAGGATGGCTGACAATAACATACATATACAAGCATCTTTCATCCCCAGGATGGCTGACAATAACATACAAATACAAGCATCTTTCATCCCCAGGATGGGTGACAATACATACACAAGCATCTTGCATCCCCAGGATGGGTGACAATACACATACAAGCATCTTTCATCCCCAGGATGGCTGACAATGATATACATACACAAGCATCTTTCATCCCCAGGATGGCCGACAATAACATACATACACAAGTATCTTTCATCCCCAGGATGGCTGACAATAACATACATATACAAGCATCTTGCATCCCCAGGATGGCTGACAATGACATACAAATACAAGCATATTTCATCCCCAGGATGGGTGACAATACATACACAAGCATCTTGCATCCCCAGGATGGGTGACAATACACATACAAGCATCTTTCATCCCCAGGATGGCTGACAATGACATACATACACAAGCATCTTTCATCCCCAGGATGGCCGACAATAACATACATACACAAGTATCTTTCATCTCCAGGATGGCTGACAATAACATACATATACAAGCATCTTTCATCCCCAGGATGGGGGACAATACATACACAAGCATCTTTCATCCCCAAGATAGGTGACAATACACACATATACAAGCATCTTTTACTCCCAGGATGGGTGACAATCATACTTAAACACGAATAAATTGTTTTTTCATTGTAAGGCATGAAATACGTTTATTTTACCCGTCTTTAAAATGGATCAAATTACTAAAAATTATAATGCACTCCATCTTAATATTTCATAAGAACACGGATTCTCGACAATTAAATTTAATAAACACATCATTGATTGCACCATTTGACTTTATCATAATTGAATGAGTCGACTTATTGAATCATTAAAATTTCCTTATCTACAATTTCCTTATTATTGTGCAATTTTCAATGAAAACAGCTGATCACCTACAAATTAACAGTGAGTCGAAAGAATTCAAAATGTAATGAAAAAATTGTAATAAAAATTTAAATAAATTCATCAATAAACACTTTTTCATACGAAGCATCTAAAAAATGAAATATTAAATTTCTTATTTACTTAAACTGCTAATTATATAATGTACAATTTGGCGGGATTATTGCTAAACGGCCAACTCTTCTAACCGACTTGAATATTGTTTAACAAATTAGTTGCAAGTGTTGGTTGATTGATTAACATAAATAAAGAAATTAAAATGACAGGAATAATTTGATGATTTAAATATAACAATTTCATCTGTGGCAAGGAAATATGAAGACGCATTTTATTCGTTTATTTATTTCCATGACAAGTTATTATACTCGTATGTATATGTAGATATGAAGACCTTCGTGGCCTAGTGGTAAGACGCTTGTCTGCCGATCCGGAGGTTGCGGGTTCGATCCCCGTTGGAATCCAGATTTTTTTAAATGGAATTCCAGTCTGGTTTTCACTAAGGCCCCATTAAAACATTGTCACATGGCAATAAACACACCAGGTGAAAGAACAAGACAAACACAAAACAGATAAATTAAAGTGATTACTCAAATTACATGGATCTGATTACAAATGAGGAGGTAATATTAAAAAAAGAACATGTCCACCAAATCAGAATGTTGGGAAATCGCAAAAAAACTGTTTGCATTAAAAATATATGACATAATAATTCATTGTAAAAATATCTGAAATCCTTAAAATCGCTTAAGGTGACTTGATTTGTTGTTTAAAATCTAATCATAATAATTAAAATAGTTATTGTAGTTTAAAATATGGACATGATCCTTGTTGAGTGAACAATTCTACTTTAATCCTTTTTGATTGAACATCTCTATGGGCATGCTGTTTTTTGTTCGATTTAAAAAATATTACACAAAATATTTTATATTTTAATTTTAATCAAATAAAATAAGTAAAGTGATACAAAATAAAAAGAAATGTTACTATAAAACTATAAATATATGTAGGTAGATAAAGCTACAATATATAATGACATTACACTGCACGTACGATTTAAAACTGACAGTTGCTGGTGAACTGGTATGAAGTTCGACACAATCGGAAAGCTATTATTTATTGGTCAATTCCGACTTGATCTTTTTTGATTGGTTTGAACCCTGGACAAGATTCTTTTTGAAAAAATCTGTTGTTTTATTATGATTTTAAAAATGATTTCTGTGCTTTTTGTATTCAAGTAAATGAAAATGTTAAACGGCTCCGTACCATCGATAAGAAAAAAATCTGCTTTATCAACAAATTTGTTTGTATCCGATGGACATGATCTCTTTTGAATGTTACCTCCTCAAGTATGCACCACGTGAGTCAACAATTGATGCATTTCATCATTTCGGAGTAATCAATAACTCATCTCACAATCTCTTCCATACGCTTATCACATAATATTCAAATGTTTGCACATATAATGTTCAAATGTTTGCACAAATATTCAATACAATTTACTCCTCGTGCAAGTTCAAGTTCTCAAACCTCTATCGTGACAATAACCACGCTCTTTACTCGATCCACTGCCTGAATTTTTCGCATCTTTTTGCCTTTATTGAATTCGGTGTCTCATTGACTATCATGGGGACCAGGTAGATATATTGCCTTTAGACAAAATATGTTTTAATTCTAGTATTACTGAATATTAATTAGGTCAGTTGCCTTGCGTATTTTGTGTAGCTTTTTATGGAATATTATTCTTTCGATAATAATTTTAGCTGAAACATTCACATTTTTACAACAACTTAAATCCCACGCTATCGCGTTCACATAATTACAACCGCATCACAATCTTCACAACCACAAAATGATCAAATAATGTCCAAAAACTCTCCATATCACGGTATACATTCGCATCACTTATAAGCGGAGACTCCCATGTGTAGATTCCTAAAAGCTCCCAACTCCTTGCTCTCCCCCTGTCGAAGAGTCACATAGTTTTTTAAAATTTGACGGTGATTCAGGAATGTGTACTAAATTTTCAGCGCGAAGGAAATTCGCGTATACTGTAAGACTATTTGTTTCTATAGTGTTGTTTCCTGATCATTGAGATCACCTCAAGGGCACTTCTAAACTATCTTAACTATTAAAAAAATAAAGGGGGTTGAAAGACTCAAATGTCGCTACCATGAGCGCCATCTGGATTCTTAAATTTAGATAAAAATGGTAAAACCAGCTCGGAAGTGAATCCGCCGGGAGTTGAACCTGTGACACCTGCTTGCTTAGCATGAATGCTAACCGTTAGATTATGGTCGTTGTTATATATGAACACTACACACACAATTATATATGAACACTACACACACATACCGTACACTCCACTTAAAGCCACTTAAAGTGTTATTATCACATATCGGAAGATCTACAACAGTTTTCTGTTATTTTTTTCTGAATGTGCTAAACATATGCAGATGTGGTATATCGGACGTATGCGGCTCCCCTTGTATGTGTCGATTTATATATTGCATTGATATTGGTATATGTAAATTCTTGTATATTTGAGCTCTGTATGTACTCGTATATGGATATTTGTTACGTAAATTTGGTACATATTGATATTTTGGTTTTCTATATAAATATTTATGTATCTTTGGCTTCGTTCGTTATCGCGACCGCAGAGGAAATAAAGACTTATGAACGGGCATCATGACTAGGTCGCTGATCGGTCGGTTTAAGCAAATACGCAAAACTCACGAAAATTGTTGTATTTCGCGAGGTGTGAGCGCTTGTGATGACCGACTGACCGTTCATAAGAATGGTCCCTTGGTTTTTTTAAATATATTCTCAGTACAATCTACTCTATTGCGTTTTACTTGAGACCTGCTATACCTGCCTAAGAGGAATCTCTTCACCCCGCTACCTTCTTCTCATCGATCTATGCCTTTTGGAACCGCAACTGAATTCTCCGAGAATTGCGCAGCAACCATCGCACCTACGATACAGTTCTTTGTACCCTGTCCGGTATATGTGGGAATCCAATCAAATGACCGGAGCCGTCACCATCTTATGCTTGAGGAAGGTCTGTTCTCTAACTAGAGTTATACAAATTGTCTTTTTATAATTATAAGTATCAATGTTATTTAAAATAAACTCTAAACCAATGAATAACCAGGCGTCATGTATCTATACTATAGTATATGTACTCGTATGTTGCGAAGTGGGAGTCTTTTTTAGAAACAAGAGATATATGACTAATATTTTATATTAGATAAGTGCATTGTTATAAATACTTAAAATAATCCGAATCAAAACTCCGGACAAATACACAAATAGTCCACTTAACTCAGAAATATCACCTTTTACAAAAGATAGGGGATAAAATCAATTACTGTTCGTCGGAGGGGAGAGAATAGTTCTCTGAGAAAAAAAGGCATCCGCACATTTCAGACCAAGTGGGGCTATACAAGGTCGTTGCTCTGGTCCTAAGTCACGTACCCTGGGCATGGCTGGGGCGCGCGAAAGGGATGGGAGTTCTTTTTTTTTGTAAGGATTATGCACATGCACATTGAGTTGGTCTATTATCGAGGTTCTTCGTGGTGCATTCTATATTGTATTTTTGGTGATAGTTTATCCCTCTCGTTCTTGGGATTTGACGGATCATTCTGAAAGAGATGGAAGTGATGAATTCGTATTGCTACTACTGCGGGAGAAACTTTTATTGTATTGATTATATATGTGTTGGTTTTTAGGGCAGAAAGGTGAAGCAATATATCGTTGAAATGTTTCTGTGCCTTAAAAGTTATTGAAACTCAAATATGTAAATGTTTTTTCAAAAAAACTTGCTTAAATAACTTGAAATGTATTTCTAAATATTACATATTGTGTGTTGTGATGGAATACAAGTAGCCTGAACGAGTGGACTTGTTCTTGCTAAATAATTAGTTGTAAGAATTGTTATCTAGTTATAAGTAGTATGTAAGTGTTAATTATTTTTTAAGAATTCATATATTAAGATTATAAAAAATAAAAATAAAATGACATGTACGAAAATAAGATTAAGTAAGTTCATAAATCTGTGGCGTTATGGCAGAAGTTGATATGTCAGTTTTTTTGTCATTTTGTGTTTATTCTCCCAATTTATAGAAAATATTTCTCAGCATGTTGTGACAAAACTTGGTGTGTCAGTCATTATCCAAACAAAAGATATATTGTTTGGAAAAACTTATAAAATGCTTATTTGTACTGATTTTAACAGCTTATCAAAGTTAATATTGCTTCTCCTGAAAACTAAGGTAAAATAAAATGGGCATATTCACTTCTATCATAACGCCACAGAAATTATAATACTTATATAAATAAGATTAGTTAAGTAATAAATGTGAATATAGATATAGCTTTGGCTAATATTTGTACAATATATTACTTTGTTTAATAAAAAAAAAGCTTATTTTCTTAAAATTTCCCAATATTATTTGATGTTTACTTTTTTAGGGTTCCTACGGAAGCTTCAAACGTCAAAACAACCCTATTCACCGTAGAAGAGACATGTAATGAAAGATGAAAGGTTAGTCAGAGAGTGAATTATATGACGGAAGAGCTGGGTTAAAAGAGGCATGTAAGTCGAAGAGTTCAAAGTATAACTGAAGAGCAGCGAGAATGTAGAAATGCTAACATAGTCAAATAATTTTTAATATAACCATTGGTCCGCTGAGCGGCCAGGGTCGGAGTTCATAGTTAACCTTTACTTGGTAATTTGAGTAAAGAATCACTATCGAGGGAGGCAAAAATAAGAGACCGACATACTAATCACTGCATACAATTGTTACCACTTAATCAACAGCCATTTATTTTCTCATATAAGTTTTCTTCGTGATGTGAAGGTGTCCACTACGTAAGCCGATTACAACTGATGACGACCAAATCAAGGTTTCGATAGATCGAGAATAACCAGCGTTTGGTCGATATGAGAGATGCTGAGATACTGAAAAAAAATATATAACCGATTTATGGAATAAAGTTACATTCAGAATTTGATATAAAAATACGAAGTTACTTTACAGACAGCTTATTATTTCTGCGTTTGGTTGAATATGAATAGTGTTACATGCAACATATTATATTATCCAGCTTTAATATAATATAATATCACATGTGGTGAGCGGACGCGATAAGCGCTGTGATGTGAGATATGAAAAACCTGTTTGCCTGGAGCGGGCTGCTCGTTGTTCGCTGTTCACTGTTCATGCCGCCTTGCCATGTTTTAGACTAATGCGGCGTAACAACTCTATTTGTCGATAATTATACACAATTAAGTTATTCAATTCCATTATTATTATTATGATAACGATACTATGCAAGTCTTGGTATTAACATGCGTTTAAAATAATACTTTGTTGTATGCTTATTGCATTCTTTGATTTATGGAAGTGAAGCTTGGATTTAGCAGAAGAAATATATATGTAAGATTAAAAGTATAGAGATGCGTGCAAAAATAAACATTTGTGGAATGTCTATTTATGAAAGAAGAAAAATTAAAGACATTAATAATACTAAGTTTCTTATTAGTTTGGTAAGAAATAAATAAGGACATTAGATAGATCTCAATTTAAAAAGCAAACTCGCTTCAAGGGCGCCCTAACTCGGGACTCGAATCCACTAATATTAAACAAATCACGTCTGGCAGCTAACAGTACCAACCTTTAGAAGTTACGTGTCAAACTTTCATGACATTCCGACATTGTGACATTGAGTTACAGTGGTTTTAGTAACGCTACTTTATATCAGCGCCTAGTATAGAGTAAAATCTTGCGGGATTATAGCCACGTGGTAATCGTTTCTAACCAATCAGAAATATGTTTATGAGGCCTTAAGTTAGAACCAGACTGAACGTCATATTTTTAAACTGGGTTACAACGGGAATCGAACCCATATTATCGAACCTTGATCGAACCTTCGGGTCAGAAGACAGGGTTTTTACCAATTAGGACATAGAGGTTGATATTTAAAACTTAGAACCCCATTTTGAAATAAAATTATTTAATACTTAAATGTGAAAAATGTCTACAGAATTAATATAAATTTAAGCGACATACTTGTATTGCATGCTTTACAAGAGTCCAGCTGTTATTCTGTAATTTTCAAATAACAGACGTCCGCATAGTCCAAAATTGGAAAGAGCAGAGATTGCACGAGTAACATTTTGGTTTTACGTAAGCAGGAATCTTTGCAACACTTTAAGGGAATGAAGGCTGAAAAAGATCGTTCTGCTTACCTCATTTATTGCATCTCGCCATAAGAGAGTGTTATCCATTAGCACTTCAAGTTTTTAACGGTTTTATTTAATGGTATAATGGAGCCATCGAGTAATATTGGAGGGAGTAAGTCAGTGTTGAATTTACTGAGAAGCTGATGACGGACAATGAGGATCGCTTGAGACTTCGTAGGATTTATGAGTAAGCCATGCTCCTTAGCCCATTCGGTAACCGATTGAAGGTCCTACATCTATTCCATGTTAATGTCATTATGAAAGAGTTGAAAGCTTTTTATTTTAATTTTGTCAATATTTTCGATTAAATCCTTCATAATAAAAAATATATCGGTATTCGTCTTTCTGAATCGCATCTTATCTCTTATTATACAGCTGTGAGTTCAAGGCTCTCGCGTGTCAACAGAACGCCTTATCAGCAGTCGAAACAGCTGATCGGCGTGCAGTCACCCCGATAACATTTGATTTAAATTATTCTCCAGTTTACTAACGCCTTATTTAAAATATTACCGATGATGGAAAAAAAACATTAATAATAATAAAATAACTATTATAGGGCTGTTAAGAGATTTAATTCACCTTAAGGGCGCACTCTCTCATGATTCTAACCCACTATTATTGACATATTAAAAATATTACAATATATATATAATATATAAAGAGTGTAAGCATATAAAGGTGATCGCTGCATTTATGTAATATATAAAGAGTGTATAGAAAGGTGATGGCTGTATTTATATAATACATAAAGAGTGTATAGAAAGGTGATGGCTGCATTTATATAATACATAAAGAGTGTAAAGAAAGGTGATGGCTGCATTTATATAATACATAAAGAGTGTATAGAAAGGTGATGGCTGCATTTATATAATACATAAAGAGTGTATAGAAAGGTGATGACTGCATTTATATAATACATAAAGAGTGTATAGAAAGGTGATGGCTGTATTTATATAATACATAAAGAGTGTATAGAAAGGTGAAGGCTGTATTTATATAATATATAAAGAGTGTATAGAAAGGTGATGGCTGCATTTATATAATACATAAAGAGTGTATAGAAAGGTGAAGGCTGTATTTATATAATACATAAAGAGTGTATAGAAAGGTGATGGCTGTATTTATATAATACATAAAGAGTGTATAGAAAGGTGAAGGCTGCATTTATATAATATATAAAGAGTGTATAGAAAGGTGATGGCTGCATTTATATAATACATAAAGAGTGTACAGAAAGGTGAAGGCTGCATTTATATAATACATAAAGAGTGTATAGAAAGGTGAAGGCTGCATTTATATAATATATATATAAAGAGTGTATAGAAAGGTGATGGCTGCATTTATATAATACATAAAGAGTGTATAGAAAGGTGATGACTGCATTTATATAATACATAAAGAGTGTATAGAAAGGTGATGGCTGTATTTATATAATATATAAAGAGTGTATAGAAAGGTGATGGCTGCATTTATATAATATATAAAGAGTGTATAGAAAGATGATGGCTGCATTTATATAATACATAAAGAGTGTATAGAAAGGTGAAGGCTGTATTTATATAATATATAAAGAGTGTATAGAAAGGTGATGGCTGCATTTATATAATACATAAAGAGTGTATAGAAAGGTGAAGGCTGCATTTATATAATATATAAAGAGTGTATAGAAAGGTGATGGCTGCATTTATATAATACATAAAGAGTGTATAGAAAGGTGAAGGCTGCATTTATATAATATATAAAGAGTGTATAGAAAGGTGATGGCTGCATTTATATAATACATAAAGAGTGTATAGAAAGGTGATGGCTGCATTTATATAATACATAAAGAGTGTATAGAAAGGTGAAGGCTGCATTTATATAATATATAAAGAGTGTATAGAAAGGTGAAGGCTGTATTTATATAATATATAAAGAGTGTATAGAAAGGTGATGGCTGCATTTATATAATACATAAAGAGTGTATAGAAAGGTGATGGCTGTATTTATATAATATATAAAGAGTGTATAGAAAGGTGATGGCTGCATTTATATAATATATAAAGAGTGTATAGAAAGATGATGGCTGCATTTATATAATACATAAAGAGTGTATAGAAAGGTGAAGGCTGTATTTATATAATATATAAAGAGTGTATAGAAAGGTGATGGCTGCATTTATATAATACATAAAGAGTGTATAGAAAGGTGAGGGCTGCATTTATATAATATATAAAGAGTGTATAGAAAGGTGATGGCTGCATTTATATAATACATAAAGAGTGTATAGAAAGGTGAAGGCTGCATTTATATAATATATAAAGAGTGTATAGAAAGGTGATGGCTGCATTTATATAATACATAAAGAGTGTATAGAAAGGTGATGGCTGCATTTATATAATACATAAAGAGTGTATAGAAAGGTGAAGGCTGCATTTATATAATATATAAAGAGTGTATAGAAAGGTGATGGCTGCATTTATATAATACATAATGAGTGTATAGAAAGGGGAAGGCTGCATTAATACATAAAGACTGTATAGAAAGGTGATGGCTGCATTTATATAATACATAAAGAGTGTATAGAAAGGTGAAGGCTGCATTTATATAATATACAAAGAGTGTATAGAAAGGTGAAGGCTGCATTTATATAATATATAAAGAGTGTATAGAAAGGTGATGGCTGCATTTATATAATACATAAAGAGTGTATAGAAAGGTGATGGCTGCATTTATATAATACATAAAGAGTGTATAGAAAGGTGAAGGCCGCATTTATATAATATATAAAGAGTGTATAGAAAGGTGAAGGCTGCATTTATATAATATATAAAGAGTGTATAGAAAGGTGATGGCTGCATTTGTATAATACATAAAGAGTGTATAGAAAGGTGAAGGCTACATTTATATACTCGTCATACATAAAGAGTGTATAGAAAGGTGAAGGCTGCATTTATATAATACATAATACATTGCCTAGAGTAAGAGGTATACATCGTCCAGCATTCGGAGCCATGGAGGAGTGCGGGTCTGACAATCGTTTGGTATACTTTTCCTTTTAACTTTACTGGCATTTTCGGATCACATAGAACTCCCGATTCTCGATGGAAGGCAATTTTTCTTTAAAAATAGTTTTCAGTCTAGTTTAGTCAAATAAGGCTTCTTAAACAAATATCTGGTTGGTTAGAATTGATTACAATTACATACGATACAAACATATTTTCATATATTTGTCGTCAATTGGTCGTTTCTCTTCAACAGGTTATTGAAACTGGTTAAGATTTGACTTAACTTTTTAACTTGTGGTTATTTAGTTATCTACGTTTTTATTTATCAACGCATAAAACGACACTTTAGTGTCCTTTACATAACATAGTAAAATTTAAAAGATAACATATTATATCCTCCAAAAAAATCTCTTAATTTATGATACGTACGAGTATACATATCATTTAAGATATGATGTTTAAATTATACCACACCATAATAAAAATAATCAACAATAAAATCTCTTAATTTATGATACACATATAATTTAAGATATGATGCTTAAATTATACCACAAGACAATAAAAATAATCAACAATAAAATCTCTTAATTTATGATACACATATAATTTAAGATATGATGCTTAAATTATACCACAAGACAATAAAAATAATCAACAATAAAATCTCTTAATTTATGATACACATATAATTTAAGATATGATGCTTAAATTATACCACAAGACAATAAAAATAATCAACAATAAAATCTCTTAATTTATGATACACATATAATTTAAGATATGATGCTAAAATTATACCACAAGACAATAAAAATAATCAACAATAAAATCTCTTAATTTATGATACACATATAATTTAAGATATGATGCTTAAATTATACCACAAGACAATAAAAACAATCAACAATAAAATCTCTTAATTTATGATACACATATAATTTAAGATATGATGCTTAAATTATACCACACCACAATAAAATTAATCAACAATAAAATCTTACAAAATAAACTTTGCTTAGGTTAAAAACAACAGAATAACATCCCCCAGTCAAGAACGATCATATAACTTCATACCAGAATGCATTGAACTGGTTGAATGTTAGAAATAGACGCCAAATTCATATACTGTCTCTATTGTATACTATCGTTAACTGTCCCGCCGCCCCCTCTTATCTCGCCGAAAATTTTCAGCTTATTTCCAATCATGGATTAGCGCTTCGCTCAAACAGAGATTGTTTATTGGCATTTCCAGTTCACCGCTCCTCTTTCTTTACGTCGTCCTTTACTGTCCATGCAGTGAGACTCTGGAATCAATTACACACCAATATAAGACTCGCTCCGTCCTTGGTATGCTTTAAGAAGCGACTGAAAAAACTCTTAATTTCTAGTCAGGAAAATAACGTGTTTCATTCCTGATTTTTCTTTTCCTTTCCTCTCCACCATCCCTTCCTTTCCTTTTGATTGATAATATCTCACTTTATATGAAAAATAATGTTTGGGTGATTGTCCGTCTTTGTGGGGTTCGTGGGCATGTTCTCACGAATATGTTTAAGGATTTCGCGGGGATGGATAGTCATTTGAATGATTTATGCGACCACGTAACTTGCTTCATTTACTTTTGTCTGGTTGGTTGGAAGAGATTGCCGGAAGTAAGCCCGCCAGATTGTTTTGCAATAAAAGTGTTAAATAAATAAATAAACATCGATTTAGAAAATGCTGGAGAAGGGCTGTCCCGAACATAACAACATCTACATTAAAATTATCAACCAAACTAGAAATGAAGTTACCCAATTGTTTTATTCTCACAATTGGTGAATTACAATGTGCAACTGTAGTAAAAAAATGCTATTGGAACCAACGGCGGCTGGTCTCGGGGTGCGTTGAAATAATTCGCAATAATTAAATTACGAGTATATATTCGCAAACATGACTTCCAAAACTGTTAAATACTATATTTGTATAGATTAACTATCTATAAGAATACTGACAAATATTACGAGTATTTTTTTTTAGGTAGAAATTTTAAAACAATTAAAGTAAAATTTAAAAAAAAAATCCTTTCAAATTGACCGGCCAAGTTTGCCAATTCATACTGGAGCGATCTCAAATATGCACCGGCCGGAAACGCTTATACATATAAAGCAGACATCAGTAAACCGTGAGACTATAGTATTTCTCTATATTGCGAATTGTTTCTCCGGTTCGGCGTGCCAGCGTACTTCGGGACCGGCCGCCGCTGATTGGAACATTTAAATTGTAAAAGGTTTCGTTTATTTCTAGCAGGAGTAAGGAAATTAATTTGAGCAAATATATTAGGGCTATCAACGATATTGTGAATAACCTTATATAGAAGCGTCAAATCGAATAAAAACCTTCTTTCAAAGAGTTTCAGAGGGTGAATTTAATTCTATAATGATTGTTTAAAGTGGTTCCGGTGGCAAAGTTTATATATCTCTCTATAAAGGTGTTGTATTTATCTGTATCTTCAATCCTCACCTCACATATGGTGCAGCATTATTGAACCCCATTCTGAGAATATTACATATGTCGAAAACCAGTGGTTTAAGGATTATGGCGATGTAATAAAAATAATTTAAATATGTCATATTGGAAGCGTTGCGTATCATGACCTCTATTTAACTATGCTTTCTCCTCAAACACAAACTAAAATCCTATTTTTATGGCATCACCTTCAGTCATTGTCTATTTACTGTAGCTGGGGTGTCAAGCTTTAGGTAGCCCGAGGGCCACATTAACAAAAAGTCAATCCGAGATCCGCACTCCGAGTATTAGGTATAATATATTCAGTACAAAAAAAATAGTCTTACTTTTTAGCTTCTTCTAAAATTTATGAGTAAAAGTCATGTAGCTTTATCAAAAGTCATGTAGCTTTATCATAAAACGTGTAGCTTTATTAAAAGTCATGTAGCTTTCTCAAATTTTTATTGAAAATGTATACAAGATACATTAAATTTAAAGATATTAAGCGAAAAACTAAAATTTTAATGAGAGGTTTGCGGTTTTCATCAACTAATTTAGCTACATCTATGAACAGGTTTGACTAAATGACATAAAAAAAACAAAAAAAATGAATGGTAAAATACAGTTTAGGTGGCTTTATCAAAAGTCATGTAGCTTTATCAAAAATCGTGTAGCTTTATCAAAAGTCATGCAGCTTTATCAAATTTTTATTGATATATTAATAAAGGAAAAGGTAGGAAAACCATTTAGACAGTCGATCGGAGCGTGGTTCTTATTGCGACAGGATTTTGAGTACTTGGGCTTTCAGGATGAATGACGTGTGGAAAAGATTTGTGTGGGCTCGTGAGTGTGGGTTCCTTCTTGTTGTTTTAATTTTTGTATTTTTGTTTCTGTATATTTTTGTTTTTATTTTTATTCTTATGATTGTGTGTGGTATCTTGTGGGATGAATATTTTTGGTCTTTCTGGAGTGATGATGTGTGAGGAGTATAATTTCGAATGATGTTTCCAGTTGTAATTGAGTGTCACTGTTTGTCAGGTTGATGAGAACGTGCAACGGGGTTTTGTTTTTGTGTAATCAAAAATCGGAAAGAAGTATCGATTTATTTTTTCATGCTAAATATCCTCAGTGAGATACAGGCAAAATCTTAGTTTACTGGGGATACGACAAATGAAAGGCAACAAACCCAGATCCATTAAAATTGTATGTCCAAATTAAATTACCTGTTGTTTTTTTTTGCAAATTATGTATATTTCTTGTCATGTGTAATAATAAATAAAATAAATAAAAAATAAAAAAATATTAAATTTAAAGATATTAAGCGAAAAACTAAAATTTTAATGAGAGTTCTGCGGTTTTTATCAACGAATTTAGCTACACCTATGTACAGGTTTGACCAAATGACATAAAAAAAACATATCAAATTTAACTGTCCCCCCCTCTCTCTTATCTCACTGAAAATATTTACTGTCTTTTCGATATTTAGGATGTTTTAAAAATCAATGGAAAAAAACTCATTTCAAGTCGGTTATATAACGTGTTTCATTCTTGATTTTTCTTTCCTTCCCACCATCCCTTCCTTTTCCTTTAATTCACGACATTACACTTTTATTTTTACTATGTATATTTTTCGTGAATTTAATAAAACTAAATAAATAATTTATTAAATATTATTTTTGTAAGAGTGTAACTTCCTTTATTCATTTGTCTGGTTGGAAGGAAGATATTGCCACATGCTAATAAATCTGCCAGCTCGTTTCATAATGAAGTGTTAAATAAATAAAATTAAAAAATAAAGTGCTAAGTATAGTGACAATTTCAATGATAAGTAATCGTGGTGCTATCGATTACAAATCAAGTTTTATAAAGGTGTGGAAATAAAAACAAAATAGTGGTTGGTGTCCACTGCGTTGATTGTGGAACAATGCTGGGAGAATTTGAAAAGGGACTGCAAGGTATGCAGTATATATTCAACGGAACCGCATGCCCGATTATCCTCGCCGCACCGCACTGAGAGCGGCGCGCGTCTCATCATAGCGATGTGCCCTGCCCAATCCAAAACGGGGGCGAGATACCTGCTTGATTTGGTAGTCAATCAATGCCAATTAGTTATACTTTTAGCTATGCTTTTATTTCTTAGTGAATAAAATGCCTAATATTTCTTTATAACACTTTATACCCCGTGTTTTAACGTGATAAACAATTGTAGATTTACATAAAAGGAAAAAAAATCAAACAAAATAAAAAAACCTACTTTATATTTTTGTGTTCACCACAGGTTTAATTAAGGTTCACAATTAGTTTCGAAGACCACCGTCTTCTTCAGTTTATATTCACCTGACGAAGAAGACGGTGGTCTTCGAAACTAGTTGTGAACCTAAATTAAACCTGTGGTGAACACAAAAATATAAAATAAATTTTTTATTTTATTTTACTTATTTTTTCCTTTTATGTAAAAAATGGCACCACAAAGTGAAACTATAGTCTTTTCGAAGATTCAAGAAATAATTATAGATTCGTTTTTTAAGTCATGGTTCTGTGTTTTCACGTGATCGAATCCTTTTTCAAAAAGACATACTATCGGCATCTATCGGTATTCGATGATAATCTAAACTTGAAACTTCGACAACGATTAGTCAAATGCTACGTTTGGTCAGTGTTATTATATGGAGTGGAATCATGGATTCTTAAAGTTGGTAGTATGAACCGACTGGAAGCATTCGAAATGTGGATGCACTGGAGAATGCTACGGATACCCTGGACGGATATGGTCAGCAACACAAGGGTTCTTCAAAGAGCCAAAGTTGATAGAGAGTTGCTGACTAATATTAACACATTTAATGCGATCAAATTACTAAGGTAATTCCCGTGTGGCTGACTAATAATTAAAATTTAAAAAAAAATCACTTGACTTGAAATCACTTGATGTACACGCGTTCATAGTATTTTTGGTTTGTATACGAGCGGTAATAGTATCTTTGGTTTGCATACGAAAACGCATCAGGCTCGTTGTTAGCACCCGATGGTTGCGAAGAAGAACGCACTAGGCGCGTTGTTAGCATTGAACGTGTTAAATATCCGAAAGGTGTCCTATTTGGGTCATGTACTTAGAGGAGAAAAGTACAAATTACTGCACCTGATCATCCAAGGCAAAATAGAGGGCCGAAGAGGTGTTGGCAGGAGGCAAATCTCCTGGCTCCGCAATATACGTGATCGGGCTGGTATAAGGAGCGTTGGGGATCTTTTTCGGGCTGCCGGGGACAAAGATGCTTACTCTCAGGTGATATTCAACGTTGGGGGGACCTGACATGACACTAGGAAGAAGAAGATCGGAATCTAGCAAATATTTTTGTAAAAAATTCAACCTTTAAACGATAGTGTCCTGATTCCTGATTATTAATGTGGACCTTTGTTAATGAAAATATTTATGCTTTGATTTATAATGGGGATATTGCCGTTGTGTTATCAGTGTGCAATAAAATATCAGATTTTGACATATGAATATTGATATCAATCTCCATGTTCAAAAATAATAAGGAAGATACAAGATCCTATAAACAAGTTGTCAAAGAGCGTGTCTAAACATGTATCGATATGTGTTTCATCAAAGAGCGTATCTAAACATGTCTTGATATGTGTTTCATCAAAGAGCGTGTCTAAACATGTATTGATATGTGTTTCATCAAAGAGCGTGTCTAAACATGTATTGATATGTGTTTCATCAAAGAGCGTGTCTAAACATGTATTGATATGTGTTTCATCAAAGAGCATGTCTAAACATGTATCGATATGTTTCATCAAAGAGCGTGCCTAAACATGTATTGATATGTGTTTCATGAAAGAGCGTATCTAAACATATATTGATATGTGTTTCATCAAAGAGCGTGTCTAAACATGTATTGATATGTGTTTCATCAAAGAGCGTGTCTAAACATGTATTGATATGTGTTTCATCAAAGAGCATGTCAAAACATGTTTTGATATGTGTTTCATCAACTGACTTAAAAAAAAATACCTTGCAGATATTGCAAAGTATCTATCTATCTGCATAATACAAGAAGGTAAGTGAGACCTGCTACATGCGTAAAGAATGTGATATAACTCTTCACAAAGGAGAATGTTGGCAGAATTATCGTACGAAACAAAATTATTAAAGCATTTTAAACAAATACACAATATTTCATTACGATATTCTTAATATTAACTTAGATGTAGTAATTTAACCAAATATACAAGATTTCATTACGATATTCTTAATATAAACTTAGATGTAGTAATTTAACCAAATATACAAGATTTCATTACGATATTCTTAATATTAACTTAGATGTAGTAATTTAACCAAATATACAAGATTTCATTACGATATTCTTAATATTAACTTAGATGTAGTAATTTAACCAAATATACAAGATTTCATTACGATATTCTTAATATTAACTTAGATGTAGTAATTTAACCAAATATACAAGATTTCATTACGATATTCTTAATATTAACTTAGATGTAGTAATTTAACCAAATATACAAGATTTCATTACGATATTCTTAATATTATTGTAACTTAGATGTAGTAATTTAACCAAATATACAAGATTTCATTACGATATTCTTAATATTATTGTAACTTAGATGTAGTAATTTAACCAAATATACAAGATTTCATTACGATATTCTTAATATTATCTTAGATGTAGTAATTTAACCAAATATACAAGATTTCATTACGATATTCTTAATATTATCTTAGATGTAGTAATTTAACCAAACCCTTCACAAAACTCAGAATTCCGAAAAAAAAAACTAGACATTTGAAAAGGTTGTCTTGATTTTGATCGGGTCATAAAGTGTTAAGTGGTTGAATTCGTTATAACAATGGTTTCCTATTTTTTGTACTGTCTCCTGATTGGTTCTATAAACACATCTTGTGTTCCCAATAAAATAACGATTTATATAGCGTTGATTTGAAACATCTTATGACCTCAGTAGCCTATTTTTTGTATTTTACTTCCTCAGGCCTCCTGAACCCTGACCTGTCAAAAGCTTGTATAATATGTACGGTAGGTAATATGCATGTACAAACGTTTTTCTTCTGATATTTTTTATGTTCAAGTCATGTTAATGTTTATATTTTTTTGAACACACATATATACAGACGACCTCTGTGGCCTAGTTTGTAAGACGCTTGTCTCCCAACTCTTTGGTTTGTCATTTAAGGCCTCTTTTATCATCTTTCTGGTTGGTTGGAAGATACTGCCACATGGCAATAAGTCCGTCAAGCTGTTCTGCATGCAACGAAAGTGTAATATAATATATACTATCACACCACTTTCCTGCTGAGCTAGCCCAAGGGGATAGAGTGTCAGACTTTCGTATCTCGACACACATTCCTAGCTTCTTCTATAACCATACTCGTTTTCATACAAATCAAACGATTTCTCTGACATTTTGTCCGTTAAATCGAGGTCCGCAAAATTGAAGGTTTACTATATTTACACATAATAAACTAAGACACTTAAGACACAATAAACTAAGACACATAATAAACTAGGACACTTAAGACACAATAAACTAAGACACATAATAAACTAGGACACTTAAGACACAATAAACTAAGACACATAATAAACTAGGACACTTAAGACGCACAATTAACTAAGACACAAAAAACTACGACACTTACACAAAACACAATAACTACTCATATAAGACGTTAGTGATAATTTTCAACTTCCTTTCAATCTAACAAATTATCGCTGTTTCATTCTGTGGAACTTAACTGACGGGCGACAATAATCATGTTTATTGTGACAAATTAAAAAAAAAAACATCTCAAAGGGGCCGCGTCAAACAACGTATCTTCGAAATTTTATGAAAAATTTCATTTTAAATTTTAGAAAACAAAATACATCATTTTTCTTTAGCTTGTTATTAGCAACTCGTGAGTGTGACGGGCTTAGATAAATGAATGCCAAAAACAATAAATCAACAAGATCATAATTTTGATAAGATACAAACAAAGATGCGATGACAAATTTAGCTTTTTTGTTTAAGAATCTTGTCTATTCAAATAAACAAATAATTAAAATTTATTCCGTCTTAATTTGAAATACCCGTACAAAACTAAAGAATTGCAGCCATCTATGAATGATATTAGGTCCTTACATATGAAATTGGCGTTTTGTTTGGGAGGAACATAAAGTTGATTTTTTTTTAATATAATATATTTATTTAATCAAAGTATGTACCATTGCTATCTATGCACTTTTGCCATCTCATAGGTAGTTCATCGATCCCTTTACTAAAAAAACCATTCGGACGGGAATCAATAAAATCTTTGAAGTCGGTTTGGACTGCCCCATCGGAGTTGAATTTTTTCCCTTGCAAGAAGTTATCCAAATTTCGAAAAAAATAGTCATCTGTTGGGGCAAGGTCCGGAGAGTACGGTGGATGTCTTAGACATTCCAATTGAAGCTCTTCTAATTTGGTAGCCGTCTGTTGTGCAGTGTGTGGTCTAGCGTTATCATGAAGCAGCAGGGGCCTAGAGCGATTAACCAGCCTCGGTTGTTTAGCAGCTAGCTTTTCCATCATGGTTTGCAGTTGCTGACAATAGACATCTGCCGTAATCGTCTGGCCAGATTTAAGAAAGCTGTAGTGAACGACACTAGCACTAGTCCACCAAACGCTCACAAGTAACTTTTTTGGAGTCAATTTTCGCTTGGGGCATGGTTTGGCTGGTTCGGCAGGGTTCAGCCATTGCGGTGAGCGCTTCCGATTATCATACAGGATCCATTTTTCATCACAGGTAATGATTCGATTCAAAATCCCTTCATTATTGTGCCGGTTGAGTAATGCAACGCAGCAGTCAACGCGCGTTTGTTGATTTGCTTCACTCAATTCGTGAGGTACCCACCTTTCAAGCTTTTTCACCTTCCCAATTTGCTTCAAGTGGATTAAAACAGTTTTATCACTAACACCGCAGCCTGCAGCTAACTCGGACGTGGTTTGCGATGGATCCGCTTCCACAATAGCCTTCAATTCTTCATTATCAACTTTGGTCTCCGGCCGTCCACGGGGCTTGTTATGCAGGTCGAAATTTCCAGAACGAAAACGTTGGAACCAAAAACGCACTGTGTTTTCTTTTGCGGCACCGTCGCCATACACATCATTAATCCTTCGAGCCGTTTCTGCAGCACTGGTGCCACGGTGGAACTCGTACTCGTAAATAACGCGATATTTCAAGTTTTCCATTTTGTAAACTGAGTGATGCAAAGAAAAAAAACAATTGAGGAAAAAACAAATGAATTATAATTTTCGAAACACAAATACTTGAGTAAATAGCTGTATAAATTTGAATTTGGTATTCCTAACCAAAGAGAAGATATTTGAGATCAAAGTTGCCAGTACGGCAAAACGCCAATTTCATATGTAAGGACCTAATAGTTTCAATCTCTGTTGCCTATTTATTTACATGACAAGTTATTGTGTATATCCATATTTGATGAAAATTAATATAAACAACAAAGGAAAAGTAATTTAAAATGTACCCTAAATTTATATGAACCTGGGTTTTTTTGCCTTTCATTTGTTGTGTCCCCAGTAAACTAGAATTTTACCTGTATCTTACTGAGGATATATAAATGTGAAAAAAATAAGTCGAGGATTTTTCAAGATTTATAATAAGTTATATAACATCTCGTAGTAAGACGACCAATACCCAAAGGTTTAGGGTTCGATTTTCGAAGGTACGCATCAACGCATCAAAATTAGACTATTGATAATCTTACAATAATATGCGATAATTTAAACGCGTCAAAATTCGATTAATTATAATGTAGCATTAAAGGTGCGATAATTTAAACGAGTCAAAATTCCACCGGTGATAATGTTGCATTCAATGTGCGATAATTTAAAAGCGTCAAAATTTGATTAATTATAATGTAGCATTAAAGGTGCAATCATTTAAATGAGTCAAAATTCGACGGGTGATAATGTTGCATTAAATGTGCGATAATTTAAACGCGTCAAAATTTGATTAATTATAATGTAGCATTAAATGTGCGACAATTTAAACGAGTCAAAATTCGATGGGTGATAATGTTGCATTAAATGTGCGATAATTTAAACGCGTCAACATTTGATTAATTATAATGTAGCATTAAAGGTGCGATCATTTAAACGAGTCAAAATTCCACCGGTGATAATGTTGCATTAAATGTGCGATAATTTAAACGCGTCAAAATTTGATTAATTATAATGTAGCATTAAATATGCGACAATTTAAACGCGTCAACATTCGATTATTGATAAAGTAGTATTAATTGTGCAACAATTTACACACTTTCAAATTCGACTTGTGAAAATGTTGCATTAAAGGTGCGATAATTTAAATGCGCAAAAAAAACGACAAGTGTTAATGTTGTATTAAATGTGTGATAAATGCATTTAAATGCGTCAAATTAGACTAAGAACAACGTTGCGTTAAATATGTGATAATTTAAAAGCGTCACAATTCAGCTAGTGCCAATGTTGCATCAGAGGTGTGATAATTTAAATGCGTCAAAATATGACTTGTAATAATTTTGCACTAAAGGCGCGATGATTCCAAAGCGTTACAATTCAACTAGTGACTATGTAGCTACAATATGCGATAATTTAAGTGCGCCAAAATTCAAAAAGTAAAAAAAAATCTTATGCTTTATTTATCTCACGAGTTTACAAAATACGACATGTAACAATTCTGCACTAAAGGTGCGATGATTCAAATGCGTTACAATTCAACTAGTAACTATGTAGCTTAAAGATGCGATAATTTAAATGCGTAAAAAGCTTAAATTTATATTATGCTTTATTTATCTCACGAGTTTACAAAATACGACATGTAACAATTCTGCACTAAAGGTGCGATGATTCAAATGCGTTACAATTCAACTAGTAACTATATAGCTTAAATATGCGATAATTTAAATGCCCAAAAAGCTTAAATTTATATTATGTTTTCTTTGCAGTTTACAAAATACGACATGTATTAATTCTGCACTAAAGGTGCGATGATTCAAATGCGTTACAATTCAACTAGTAACTATAGTATGTAGCTTAAAGATGCGATAATTTAAATGCCCAAAAAGCTTAAATTTATATTATGCTTTATTTATCTCTGGAGTTTATAAAACGCTAGTTTCGGTATGTTGAACCCCACCTCCGGTTTGCCTTTTTGACTGTAATATAAATCTTAAAGGAAAATGGGGACATAATAAGAATGAATTCATTATGAAGCGAGAAGTGGAATATTCATTAAGCATATCTTTAATTAAAATCGTTACCTACTTAAGAAAAAACTTCTTGTGATTTTTGACCTAAATAATATTAAAATAAGGAAAAACGAGAAAAATATTTCAAAATTAAAAGAGATGAAATTAAACGCTTTAAATACAGGGGACATAGAAGGCACGAGATGGTGAAAGAAGAAAACAGGGGGATCGTAAATATGCAAAAAATATCCAACAATCATACAACATTTTAATTTATTATTTGAATATTTGTGTAGCCTACGTAACATACTTCACATTTTTTCTTTCGTTATTTTTAATGTTACTTCTCTTCTTGGTCTCATCTGTCTTCATCTCTCCTGGTCCTGGTAGAATGCAACGCTTAAAGAGGATACTGTTAGCTCCTTTATTTGATCCGACCATCTCATAGGACACCTTCTTCTTTCTGGTCTTCCCTCAACTATCTCCACGATCATCAACTTTAAAATTTCACCTTCATTTTAGCAACATCTTCAAATTACGTTAGGATTCTTTTTCCATTTGTTTTCGAAAGTTTTTCGGCAATATCCAATTCTTGAATAATAGACAGGTTGGTGCGCCTTGTGGTCCATTGTATACAGAGCATCCACATCCAATACTACATCTCAATGGTGTATATCACGTTTTTATTGTCAAGACAGTCTTATTTACCTTTTCAATGTTTTATTTTTGATCACTGAAATAGGCAAAGCCAACAGACAATACATTTCTATATTTTTTCTGTCAAAATATATAAATAAAGCGAGGTAACCAGGGCATCTATTTTTATGGTCATATGTTTGTAATATTATATTATGCTTATGCGATGGTTGATAACATCTCAGAAAAATCATTATCAGAATTATTGTAATTTTTTTTACTTTGCTGAAATAAATGTCTCATTATTATTATTAATTAAATCAATCTGTTTTCTATATCTCAATATCTATCCATAAAATTCCCACAAAATTCTAAAAAAATCCAATATTTGTTTTATGTATGCGTTATTCCACTAAAAACAAATCTGAGTTCTTTACCTCTATAAAATAAGTCTTCGACAATTACGTAAGTCTGCTTGGTGAAGTTTGGTAATATTTTATGGTATACATACATAACATATATTGAACTTAAATATACATATAATTATTAAATAATTTTAAAACAATGACTGTAATTTATTATAACTACTGCTTTTTGTATCTTCATGTAAGTTTAAGATAAAGTTTTGTATAATTTTTCAATAATTTTAAGTACTTGTATAACCTGTCACATGTTCATTTGTATATAAAGACACTGTTGTGTCGTTAATTAAATAAATAAAATAAATAAATCCTGCTTAAATATTCAACCCCTACAAAAAGTAGTGCTATATTCAGGTAAATAAATGTTTAGTAGCAACTTTCGAATAGATTAAACTTATAAACGAAAAAAAAAACATTTTTTTGATAAATAAACTCTCATGTATTATTTATAGTTAAGGCATTAACACTGTTGAGGTTTAAACACATTTTAATTTGTTTAGTCAAACACTGTTTATTTCCCTTTATATAATGGCATACCCCTACCGATTTCAAGGTTTTCACCTCTTCATCAGGGAATCACAAACGAGTTTTGTTTGTGCTTCTTTCCCATGATAGGATAGGAATAAATATAGTAGTGTTTGACTTAACACTAGAAATAAACTTTCTTTGATATGTTTCGTCTAGAATCTATTCCTTCTCGTGAATATTGGGTCAACTTTTAAATTTTACATTTCCTCAAATATTTCGAAATATGTGGATTGTGGGTTGAATTGTTAATGCATATGTCTGCCCATTTAGGAAGCAAAATGGGAATCATTTAGGCAGGGTTTTCAAAACAGGGTGGGTTTTAGGGAGGTTTGGACTTAATGTTTTGCTTTTAATGTCACCCAGAAAGAAAAGGGACAGTGTAATAGTGAATGGTTAACATTACAAATAAGTTATCAAAGGTTCCGACTCTAATTTTTTGGAAATCCATATCTAAATATTTAAAATTGTATTACTTTGCTCTTCTACTTATTAATTTCAAATAACATTTTATGGCGTGCATGATTTTGTAATTTAATTTAGTGCTTAGTAATACTCGTATAACGTCAATTATTATTTATAGTTAAGGGGTTTAAACTGTAGATATTTGAAGATATGTTAATGTGTTTAATAAATCACTGTTTATTCCACTTAACATAACGGTACAATCCTACTGGTTTCATGGTTTTCATCTCATCATCAGGGAGCACAAAAAGTCTTATTTGTGCACCCCTGATGAAGAGGTAAAAACCTTGTATTCAGGAGGGTTATACCGTTGTGTTAAATGGAATAAACAGTGATTTATTTAAGAAATTGCAAATACGAGACATATCCAGAAAGTAAGTGTACTGAATTTTTGTAGGTTACATTTTTTTTTATTTATACAAAAAAAATACGTGGTTACCGTAGTACATATGTAAGCTATTTTTCGACAGTCGCCATTCCTCTCAATGCAGGTGGAGAAGCGGGGTATCAACTTTTTGATGCCTTCCTCGAAGTTGTTTCCCGCCAACCCCTCCGTCCTCTTCTACACCTCCTCCTTTACCTCCTCGTCGGTTGAAAACCTTTTTCCACCCATGTGTAGCTTCAGGGAGGTAAAGAGATAGTAATCCGAAGGTGCTAGGTCAGGGGAATGCGCGGGATGGTTCAGGACATCCCATTTAAACGAGGCGAGCAGTTCTTTCGTGGCGTTGGCCGTGTGTGGTCTGGCATTTTCGTGCAGCAGGCAGACTCCCTTTGTCAGCATGCCTCTCCTCTTGTTCTGAATCGCCCTTCGCAATTTTTTTAGGGTCTCACAGTATCTTGCAGAGTTGATGGTCTCCCCTTGAGGCATATATTCAATTAAAATTATGCCTTGACAGTCCCAAAACACGGATGCCATGATTTTCATCATCCACAGTCAATCTGCGATCGTCACGGAGCGCATTTTCAATTTTTTCCACAATTTCGTCAGTCACAATTGAAGGTCTTCCGCTCCTCTGATCATGATGCACAGACGTACGACCGTTTTTAAATTCGCGACACCACTTGTACACACTCGTACGATTCATAGCTTTATCACCATATGCAGTTTTCACCTCATTATAAACCTCAACCGGAGGTTTTCCCTTCCAAACGAGATAACGGATGACGCCGCGTATTTCGCACTTGGCGGGAGATTCGATTGACATTTTTCACGAAACGTGTTGTCGCGTCGACACTTCTCAACGTACTGACCTCGAACCAGTCTCGTTGTGGACGGGAAGGGTCAGGCTACACGGAAGTGTAGCCAACATGTCGAAAATAAAATCCATCCGGTCGTGAGAGCCTCAGTACACTTACTTTCTGGATACGCCTCGTACATTGCTAATTATATTTTAGTCTTTATGTAATTAAAAAAAAAATTAACTGACTAATGAAAAATTAAAGCTCTGATAAAACAAGTACCTGTCACGATTGAAAAATTAAAGCTCTGATCAAACAAGTACCTGTCACGATAGAAAAATTAAAGCTCTGATCAAACAAGTACCTGTCACGATTGAAAAATTAAAGCTCTGATCAAACAAGTACCTGTGTCGATTGAAAAATTAAAGCTCTGATCAAACAAGTACCTTCTACGATTGAAAAACATAAATATTATTTCTTTAAAATCATATACACATACATATTATCGTGCCGTGTCCCTAACGGGGTAGGCAGAGAAAACAAATCTCCAAACTTAAAAAAAAAAATTATCCACTTTGCACGGATTTCTCCTGTTGCACAAAGAGGGTCTGCTTCTAGCGTTAGCTTATTCGTAAGGAAGAATATCAGCCAGGATTCTTCTCATACTGCTAGGCGGTACCGAGAATATATCCACAGTGTCATTCAGTTGGTTCAATATCTCTATATCACGCGCGACAGTTGGTTCAATATCTCTATACCGCTTTATTACACTTGTCCCCACTAATATAACTAGGTTTTATTACACCTGTAATATAACTATATTTTATTACATTTGTCATCTCTACTATAACTAGGTTTTATTACACTTGTCACCTCTAATATAACTAGGTTTCATTACACCTGTCACCTCTAATATAACTAGGTTTCATTCCACTTGTCCGCTCAAATATAACTAGGTTTCATTATACCTGTCACCTTTAATATAACTAGGTTTCATTACACTTGTCACCTCTAATATAACTAGGTTTAATTTTATTTACAATTGAAAAATATAATTTACTTTAATTTCTTCACCATTTTTTTTGTAAAGCTGAATTTGAGTTGTATATATTTTGTTCTCATTATACGAATTAGGGAAACCTGTAATGTACAAATGATTGAATGTACAATAAATTTAATGGAGTTTAAACGCCACATGGCGTGATGTTGATGATGATGATGATATCATCTGCAAGAAGATCATCTGCATTTATTACTGAAGAGAAACATCCCAAAAGCTGGCAGAGAAGCTGTTTCTTAATCTAAATTAGATCAATACCGTTTGTTTCTTCAAAAAGGTACAATAGAACTAAACAAAATTTAGAAAAAAATTCTTTAAACTTAATAACATAGCACTAACATTGTTTATTTGTATGGAGTTGATTATAAGGGATGATTTTTACACCCCTGTTCGCATTTAGTTATAAAAGAGGACACGGCTCCGACAAAAAGAGGAGTGGAGGGTGTATCAACCAATAGGCATCACCCTCCAGTGTGTAAGGGATGGCAGAAGAGGGAACAGGAGAACAGGATTGTGGCAGGGGTGATGGAATGTTAAGTTGTCGAATCAATTGTGCTTATTCAATTCCGGAGTCAGATTGCTTTCATTATGGATAAACGCTTCATATATACAAAACTAAATTAATAATTTTTAATTTGTTTTATCAAACACTGTTTATTCAAAAAAAAAGTGGAATAAACAGTGTTTGATAAAAAAAATTACAATGTCTTTTAACCTCCACAATATTAATGCCTTAACTATAAATAATATACTAAATTAATATAATTTTCAAATAAATATGACGTTAGACTCAAATTGTATTTACTCAAATACTTTTAATTTATTATTTAAAGCTTTTACTTTAATTTTGTGGAACTCTGCACTAGAACAATTCAAATTAAATTACTTTGTACGTACATACATACCATAACGCAATTTCCCTGTCGGGGTAGGCAGAGAGGACGGAACACCAGAGTTTCCTATCTCGATATACATCCTTTGCCTTTTCCATTTTCATACACCTTTTCATACAATTTCTACGATTTCTCTGACTTTCTTTCACAATATAATTTAGTTGATCCAACCATACTTTCAAAGTCGCTTTGTTATTCCACTAATTAAATGAATTCCCGCGACACATTTTTCTACCTCCAATCTCCAACTGTTGACGCTTTCTATTATATTTCTACTTGAAGCAAACCTCGGGCCAGGAGGTAGAAAGGCGTGTCGCGAGGATTTATGTTATTCGTTGTATTACAAAATAATTAAGTATTAATTATTTGTATTTTATTTATTTATTGTTTATTTATTTCACCTGGCGAGTTTATTACTACGTGGCAATCTCTTCCAACCAACCAGAGAGATGTTTTAATGGACCCTAAGTGAAAATCAGGCTGGAATTCCATTTAAAAAAATATGGATTCCAGCGGGGATCGAACCCGCAACCTCCGGATCGGCAGACAAGCGTCTTACCACCAGGCCACGGAGGTCGTCGCCATTTGTAATGTCTGAACTGTAAATTGTTTCCGAATAAGTTATGAGGAAAGTGAATTTTGTTGTATTACACTTTCGTCGTATAAAGCTCAACCAGGCAGGTGGAAAAAATAAATAATAACCAGCTATCTGGCAATATTGTTGCAAGACACATTCCTATGTGACAATTATAGAACAAATTATTATGCGAATTCTCCCATACCTAGACTGCGCAGAATCGGAAGTCTCAGATGTACGAGGGTCATCCAGAAACTAAGGTTACAAGGGCTCCTGAGGCCGGGGGAAATATTTTGTTTCAAAGTTGGCGCACTTGGCGTGTAGGGGGGATCCTAACGGTCAGTTTATTTGGTCTCGCGTGTTTGTCGGTCATTTTGTTCAGTCACAGTAAATTCTCGCGATGGAGAGGTCGTCGCGGGCTCCCACCCCCTCTCGTCCGTGCGAGACCCGCGCGGTCATCCGTTTTTTGACTTTGCAGAACAATTTCGAGGACTTTTGAAGACCTTTTTTGGACTGCTTTTAAATTGATTATTGTGTTTTTTTACTAGTTTTGTGACCGCCACTCCCTCCGTGCTTTTTGAGGATTTGTGAAGAGCTATAGTTGTCTGATTCCGTATTTTATATTGTGTGACCCCCCCCCCCCTCCCTCCGTGCTTTTTGAGTATTTGTGAAGAGTTACAGTTGTCTGATTCCGTATTTTGTGACTCCCCCCTCCCTCCGTGCTTTTTGAGGATTTGTGAAGAGTTATAGTTGTCTGATTCCGTATTTTATATTTTGTGACCCCCCCTTCCTCCGTGCTTTTTGAGGATTTGTGAAGAGTTACAGTTGTCTGATTCCGTATTTTGGGACTCACCCCTCCCTCCGTGCTTTTTGAGGATTTGTGAAGAGTTATAGTTGTCTGATTCCGTATTTTATATTTTGTTTTGGATTTTTTTTTAATGATATGTCTATTGTGTTTGTATATTTTGCGCAGTGCGGGCTGTGCGCATGTGGGCGTCACCGTATTGTGTTGGTAACATGCGATTTAACAATTTGATACCTGTTTCATTCTAAATATTTTTGTTGTAATTGAGTAAAATTATTTTGTATATTCTGTCAAACTTAAAGCGTTGAGCACTCACTACAGACTTTTATATTTTTTGTAATAAGGTACATTGTACCGTTTACTTATAAATAAATACATAAATATCTTCTAATCAATCTGTTGAAGAGGTTTTAAGATAAAACTAGACAGACACGTATTTTTAAAGTCAGATACGAAGGGGAATATAACCCGCAACTCCCTGGTCGAAAGACAAGTTTTTACTCGTTAAAGTAATAAGATTTGTGGAAGATAAAAAACATATAACATATAGTACTCGTAGATACCTATTCAATTATTGCATGAAGTTTTGTTTGTTAAAATTATTATATAAAAAGTTGCAAAATATAAAGTATTACAAAATATTATAACAATTTACGTCCCAGCAGGTACAGAGAGTCCATGGCGAACTGTTAACACCGCGTCTCTTTGGCTCCACATTCACAATTCTTACAATTTCATGGTGCCTAGGTTTCGATGTCAAGTCTAAAAGAGAAAATGCATTGCGTCAAGAACAACCTAAAAACCTTTGAGCGTGAGCTGCTGACTATAGAGTCAAACTGTTTATTTGCCAAGATTTTAGAAGACAAATTTGATCTAAAACGTTGAAGTTTTCAATTAAAAAAAAATTAATTATCTCTTCTCTTTCGTATTGTACACTTCAACCGATTAGTGATTCGGACATATTGAAGAGCGTTTTCCAGGAGGCAACATTGTCTTAGATACATATGTTATCATCACGTCATTTCTTTGTCGGGTTAGGCAGAAAGAACAGAGAGCCAGAAGTTCCAATACCGACTTACATTCTTCTTTTCTATAATATCCATAGATCTTCTCAAATAATTTCTGCGATTTCTCAGACTTTTTACTTTTCCTTCTTTCAAAATATCATTCACTTGATTCGATTATGTTTTACATTGTTGTTTTCAGTTCCGTTCCATATTCTGCCATACTTTGTCCCTCCATATATTATTTTATTATTATTATTATTACACATGACAAGAAATATACACAATTTGCGAAAAAACAACAGGTAATTTGAGTTGGACATACAATTTTAATGGATCTGGGTTTGTTGCCTTTCATTTGTCGTATCCCGAGTAAACTAGGTTTTTGCCTGTATCTCACTGAGGATATTTAGCATGAAAAAATAAATCGATGCTTCTTTCCGATTTTTGATTACATAAAAACAAAACCCCGTTGCACGCTCTCATCAACCTGACAAACAGTGACACTCAACTACAACTGGAAACATCTTGCGAAATTCAACTCCTCACACATCATCACTCCAGAAAGACCAAAAATATTCATCCCAAAATATACCGCACACAATCATAAGAATAAAAATTTAAATTAAAACAAAAAAAAATACACAGAAACACAAATACAAAAACAACCAAAATTAAAACAACAAGAAGAAACCCACACTCACGAGCTCACATAAATCCCTTCCACTCGTCATTCATTCTGAAAGCCCAAGTAATCAAAATCCTGTCGCAATAACAACCACGCTCCGATCGACTGTCTAAATGGTTTTCCTACCTTTACCTTTATTGAAGTCGGCACGCCATTGTATGTAATGGGAGCCAAATAAGCATATTGACTTTGGGCAAAAGAGGTTTTAACTCTAGGAATGGTGAACATTTCATTAGTTGCCATGCGTGTCATGTATGTCTGCTGAGTCTGCATCTTCCCTTCCTCTCGATTGTATTGCCAGAGAATGGATTTGAGATGTAAATTGGCTATGTTCAGGACCTGATACTCTCTGAAAAGATCACACATTTCTACAGAATTGATTCGGTCTTTTTCAGTTTCGTTCCACGTCCATGTTTCACTACCATACGTTAAATTTGGCACTAAAATAATGTTTAAACCATCTCAGGTTGTTCTTCTTCATCTTGCTTAACACATTATAAATTCAGATACAGTGTTTAATATGGAAGCTGTAAAGATTTCTTACTTTCCCAAGCAAGAATTTATCTAAGTTATGTTATTTACTAAGAAGATTTCGTCTATACGTTTCTAGATCACGTACTCGACATATTTATAAGATAATGTCTGTATGGATGGTAGCTAATGTGAACGAGAAATACGGTGAGAAATGTGCCTAATCGTTTCATAACTTCTTCTTTAGTAATTCTTTCACGACGGCATGTCGTATACGTCATGTATATCTGAATTTTTTTACCCATCGTACAATCATATCACTTCCCTGTCAGAGTAGGTAAATAGGAAAGAGAACCACACATTTCCTTTCCCTCTTCTATATCCTTACATCCTGTCATAAAGATCATTCGGTTTGTCTTTATCCTTACATTTCCGCCTTTAAAATGTCCTGTCATTATCATCATCACCATCATCCCGCCATGATACTATTTTTGTAGGAATAGATAACACATCTTTATAATTTTCGTTCCAAGTGCACAACTTTCGGTTTCTCCTCATTCATACACATCGTACTGCACATCTTCTTTTCCTCAAATTTCTCACTTTACCTTATTTACAAATCTAGGCTACTAGTTTCCTCCAAGTTTTTCTACCTGTTCCACGCACATCTTGAACTTCTTATTTGTATATTCACTTAGTCATTCTTTCTCTACACATGTCAAAACTATCTTAACGTTCCTTTTTCATCACTTAAACACTCATTACATCTATGCATTTATTCCAGGTGCCTGTATTTCACCTTTTTTCATATATTGATACTCCACATTTTATTTAGTGGAAGTATCTCCACAGCAATAATTTTACTTTGTAATTGGTTTAATCAAACACTGTTTATTCGACTTTTTGTAACGGTATAACCCTACCGGTTTCAAGGCTTTTACCTCATCGTCAGGGGGGCACAAACAAGAATCTTGTTAATATTTAACAATTTTAAACAATTATTTTGATTCCTGTTTGTGTTTCCCTGATGATGAGGTGAAAGCCTTGAAACCGGTAGGGTTATACCGTTACAAAAAGTGGAATAAACAGTGTTTGATAAAACAAATTACAATGTCTTTAAACCTCCACAATGTTAATGCCTTAAATATAAATAATAAACATATATATAGCGTATATCTGAATGAGAGGTGTAGTAGAGAAAGATCAACCAAAGTGTGGTTGGATCGAGTGTATGTTATTTTGAAAGACGAAAATGTAAAAAGTCAGAGAAATCGTGAAGTTGTATGAGAAAGTGTATGTGTGTAGAAGAGACGAAATATTTGTGTCGCGACAGAAAGTCTGACGCTTTTTCCTCTTTGCCTTCGCCACTTTATATTTGTAATATTTTTACTGATCTGCTGAAATGACGGAACTGTGCATGAGATGAACACTTGTTATTGGCATTTTAATCCTTGGTATTATTTATAAATCATATGTTTTGTGTGAAAATTTTGATTAATATCCTGTTAGTGTACTTTTAATTAAAAATACATTAAATATTACTACATTTTTATTTATTATTACACGTGACAAGAAATATACGTAATTTGCGAAAAAAAACAACAGGTAATTTAATTTGGACATACAATTTTAATGAATCTGGGTTCATTTGTCGTGTCCCCAGTAAATAAGGCTTTTGCCTGTATCTCACTGAGGACATTAAAAGTCAAGTTAACTTAAAATGAACGATAGTGATGTTGCTTCTTTTCCCCCTAACTCGGAAGGAATGGTGCGTGTCATACGCACAAGTGTGACCTAGCAGAGTAAAATTTTCTGTGAGTGCATGGAGATCCAGATCATGGACCACTTGGTATGTGTTTCCAGGAGGTATGCAGGAGCTTTACAATCGCTGTGATCGGAGTTGATTAACTGGAGATGCCACACTACGTGTGAGAACTTCCAAGAAGAACGAGTTTGCGCTTTGCACGACCATACTCGTCCATTTAACGTTTAACACAATCGACAGGTCAAAATACCCATAACTGTATCCTTTTTAGGCAAATTCCCGGTCAAATTATTTGTTGAATATTCATTTGTAGTTAACATTATGCTAAGGACGCCAAGTTAACTTTAAACTTAAACTCGCCGGTCCGCTAGTGAACACCTTTCTGTGTCTGTGTCTGTGTCTGCATTGACACTGTGAAAAGGTGGGCCGGAAGTCGTAAGATTCAACATTTAAGTAGTTCTTTGCCCTTAAGGACTTCTGACTTGAGATATTCTCAAAGTGTGTAATTTTAAAATAATTTTAGTATCAACGGCTGTTGTTGCTTTATCATATATTGTACTGTGTTAAGTGTTTTATATTGTGTAAGTGTTTTATACTTTATATTGTACTGTGTTAAGTGTTTTATACTTTACATTGTACTGTGTTAAGTATTTTATATTGTACTGTGTTAAGTGTTTTATATTGTGTAAGTGTTTTATACTTTATATTGTACTGTGTTAAGTGTTTTATATGGTGTAAGTGTTTTATACTTTATATTGTACTGTGTTAAGTGTTTTATGCTTTATATTGTACTGTATTAAGTGTTTTATATTGTGTAAGTATTTTATACTTTACATTGTACTATGTTAAGTGTTTTATATTATACTGTGTTAAGTGTTTTATATTCTGTAAGTGTTTTATACTTTATATTGTACTGTGTTAAGTGTTTTATATTGTGTAAGTGTTTTATACTTTATATTGTACTGTTTTAAGTGTTTTATATGGTGTAAGTGTTTTATACTTTACATTGTACTATGTTAAGTGTTTTATATTGTACTGTGTTAAGTGTTTTATATTCTGTAAGTGTTTTATACTTTATATTGTACTGTGTTAAGTGTTTTATATTGTGTAAGTATTTTATACTTTATATTGTACTGTGTTAAGTGTTTTATATTGTACTGTGTTAAGTGTTTTATACATTACATTGTACTGTGTTAAGTGTTTTATATTGTACTGTGTTAAGTGTTTTATATTCTGTAAGTGTTTTATACTTTATATTGTACTGTGTTAAGTGTTTTATACTTTACATTGTACTGTGTTAAGTGTTTTATATTGTACTGTGTTAAGTGTTTTATACTTTATATTTTACTGTGTTAAGTGTTTTATATTGTGTAAGTGTTTTATACTTTATATTGTACTGTGCTAAGTGTTTTATACTTAATATTGTACTGTGTTAACGTTTGCTGTATTAAGAATAACCTGGTGAGATTTTGCCATATGGCAATGTCTTTCATTAGATGATACAATAGAATATCCTTCTTGATTGAATGTAATTGTAAGCCATTTTATGGATGAAATATGTCTGCGCGTGTATTGGTTTATTGTGTGCATGCTGTTGCATTTCAGCAGCTCACATATTCTTGACAGATCAAGCTCAAAGTTGTGACGGCAAGGATATAAACTTCCAAGACGATCGGTAGGTTTAACCTGCTCAAGCCTTCCGCTAGGAAATTTTTATAGTGCTATTTTATTGTTGCTTATAATATGATAAGCAGGATATCAGTTACAGAGAAACATCAATTGAGATATATAATGGTCTAAGAGTAAAACGAGTCCGGAAGTGAATCCGCCAAGAATCGAACCTAGGGCGTCTTTTTGCTTACCGTGAATGTTAACCGATAGACCACCTGAAATATGTTAATAATCCACTTAAATATACGTTAAAGAAAACTAGAGTAAAATTTAGACTGCAACGCTGTTTTTTTTAAAATGGGTTACCAACAGGAATCAAACCCTCAACCCCCTGGCTGGAAGACGATTAGGCTACAGAGGCTATCATATCTACGGAGGCTGCTTTGCGTACCTCTTCATAATGTCCATTCAGCGTCACCCCACTACATAATCTATTAGGAACACAGTGATACCATAAAACACTTCTATCTAGGCTGGTCCATAGTCGTCAGATATTTATATCCCAAAGCACTAAAATAAATTTTTGTCAGTGCATTAGGACAAACCTCTGATGAACACATATGCTCCTAAGGTGTCACCGCTGCTGACCGAAGTCATATCCTACCTCTCTATACCACCCCCCTCTTTCTTAACACCACTCCCAATTTTACCGTTGGATGCGCCTAATCTATCGGTACCAGTGGGGAAATAATTTAGTCTTGTTTGAGCTCCCCTGATGATAAGGTGAAAATCTTGAAACCGGTAGGGCTGTACCACTATCTTAAGTAGATAAAACAGCGTTTTATTTATTTATTTAACACTTTTATTGCAAATGCAATCTGGTCGTTATGTCAGATTCTGGTCTGTTATGTCAGATTCTGGTATGTTATGTCAATCTGTAAATATACGTGAGCACATGCCCACAAACCCTACAAATACGGACAATCACCCGAACATTCTTTTTTATATAAAGTGAGATATCATCAATCAAAGGAAAAGGAAGGGATGGTGGAGAGGAAAGGAAAAAAAATCATAAATGAAACACGTTATATTACTGACTAGAGTTTTTTGAGTCGCTTCTTAAAGCATGTCAAGGACGGAGTGAGTCTAACATTCGTTTGTAACTGATTCCAGAGTCTCACTAGTAAAGGACGACGTAAAAAAAGAGGAGCGGTGAAATACAAAGGCCAATAAACAATCTCTGTTTGAACGTAGAGCTATGTTAGTCCATGATCGGAAAGACGCTGAAAATTTTCGTCGAAATAAGAGGGGGTGGCGGGACAGTTAAGGATATTATAAAATATAGTTGTTATGTGAATTTGACGTCTATTTCTAACGTTCAACCAATTCAATGCCTTTTAGTGAATATTTAAAAAAAAAACGTCTATATTGTCGAGAAAAAAAAAGTTTTGGGTATATGGGGAGGTACAGGGAGCATCGATACAATATTGCAGCCCAGTTTGAGAATCACGTTAACGCCATCGAACATAATGTGTGGTCGAACAAAAAAATCCCCATATCCTGAATAGGTTAGTAGTTAAACTGCCTGCCTCATTTCCAATTCAATGGGTTGTTTGTCAAATGTTATGGCGCCTCGTCCTTGCTCCCTACCGCAACTGTCCCATCCCCCCTCCCCCCCCTACATCATCCTATTCACTCCCTGTCCCCCTCCAGCGATACCCCATGCAGTGAGTCGCACCATCTCCTCAGCGATAGTGGGGGTAACAGCGACCTTTCAACTTTACTGTAATAAATGAGCATGTATGTAGTGGTATTAAAATGTTTGCTGTTGTTTAAATTGGTATATTATATTAAGCTCGCTGTTTAAATTGGTATATTATATTAAGCTCGCTAGACATGATAGTATATTCCATACAATATATTATATATTGTATGTTTGACAGCTTCAATTTTATTGGATAGTCGCAAAAAAAATTGTAATGTTTTGAATACGGATTAAAATATTTAGGGAAGACTGCGAACTTAAGACTGATGTGTTGAGTATGATAAATAAGAACATTCTGAAATAGTTTGGGCACGTAGAACGAATGAATTATAAAAGATTTACAAAATAAATATATTTATTTATTTATTTAACATACGACATAACAGTTTCTTTTACAGACAAATGCACATTTGACAAGTTTATATAAATACTTAAAATTATTGAGAAGAATACAAAACTTTATCTTAAACGTCAACATGTTGATAATAATAATAAAAAAATATATTATTTAACGTAATGTTATAGTTAAGGCATTAACATTATGGAGGTTTAAAGACATTGTAATTTATTTATATCAAACACTGTTTATTCCACTTTTCATAACGGTATAAGTCTACCGGTTTCAAGGCTTTCACCTCATCATCAGGGAGCACAAACAAGACTCAAGGAAATTGTTTAAAATTATTTAATATTAATATATACATTTAAATTAAGTGTAAATGTGAGTGGATGCGTGTAAGAGGAAGACCAAGGAAAATATGGCTAGATTAAGCTAACGATACTCGTATTTTGAAAAAAGGCTTAGAATGTCAGAGAAATCGTAGGAGTTGTATGAGTGGGTGTTTGGATGTAAAAAAAGAGGCGAAGGATGTGTATCTATAAAAGAAAATATTTCATCTTGTTCTCTCTGTCTAACCCCACAAGGGCATGGTGTGATGGTACGTATGTAGGAGTGTTTATAATAATATTTTGAGGTTGACATTGTCCATGGATGATTAGATGCAAAATGATGAAGCAGAGATGAGGTTTTTGAACGAAACGAAAATAAGACTGACAATAAATGTTACATTGTTTGAATATCTGGAATTCATGATCGGGGTAAGTAATCTCGATATTCAGACAGGGTAGTATGTACCACACCATATGTAGATTACATGGTAGATAACCAGAGAGTATATTTTTAGCGACATTGGTACCCCTCAACATCCCTTACTTTTTTAGCGACATTGGTATCCCTCAACATCCCTTACTTTTTTAGCGACATTGGTATCCCTCAACATCCCTTACTTTTTTAGCGACATTGGTATCCCTTAACATCCCTTACTTTTTTAGCGACATTGGTACCCGTCAACACCCCTTACTTTTTTAGCGACATTGGTATCCCTCAACATCCCTTACTTTTTTAGCGACATTGGTATCCCTTAACATCCCTTACTTTTTTAGCGACATTGGTATCCCTTAACATCCCTTACTTTTTTAGCGACATTGGTATCCCTTAACATCCCTTACTTTTTTAGCGACATTGGTACCCCTCAACACCCCTTACTTTTTTAGCGACATTGGTATCCCTCAACATCCCTTACTTTTTTAGCGACATTGGTATCCCTCAACATCCCTTACTTTTTTAGCGACATTGGTATCCCTCAACATCCCTTATTTTTTGTTGAGCTACGAATATAAGGAAGCGCTTTTGAGATGATCGTTATGATCGGGAAACAGCGCTAAAGAATTATTAACGAGTGCTCTAAAAATATACATTTTATTTGGAATACCTACTGCATTTGCGACTTCCGTGGTCTGTTTGGCAACTCGTCTGTTTTTCATCCCGTGGTTGCAGATTCGATCCTACTCTGGTTATCAATCAATACCTCTTTAACCCGTTCCTGGTAAGCCAGAAAAGATTACCACGTGACAGTAAAGGCTTGTACTGTATATAATATAAGTGTAATATAATTTTATATTGATTAACGTAATATCCTTGACAAAGTACGAATCTGTGCATATTGTAGATGGATGCCGTCAGTGTTTTAATTGAATGTGTGCATGCCGTTGCAATTAAGAGCGTATAAAAATAGCAAATATCGAAATTTAGGTAGATATGGAATTAAGTTCCACGAACAGTATTCATAATCTACTGCATTCCTTCGTTGTCAAAATTACGATGCGTCTTTTGAACATTCTTCCGTCGTCTAGTTTGTAAGATATTTGTCATTCCAGAGAGTTGTGGGTTCGGTTCCTGTCTGGTTAGCACTTAAGGCTTATTTCACATATTTTTGAATATTTGGAAGATATTGCTACATGTCAATTAATCAGTCTGGTTGTACTGCGTGCAATCAGCCTGGTCGTACTGCATGCAATCTAAATACAATACAACACATTGTTTTGAAAACATAATTTAAACGACAATTTAATTTGATTTATTATTGTTTTAAAAATAGTTTGTCTGGTTTAAATGACCAATTTGGATAAATTGTATTATATTACACGTTCGTTGTATACAGTACAACCTAACGGGTTTATTTCCATGTGGCAATGTCTTCCAACCAACCAAAAAGGTGTTTAAAAAGCCTTAACCGAAAACCTGACTAGAACCTTCATACATATCTCGTTATCTCCCTGTCGTAGTTGGCAAAGAGAACAAAGTGCCAGACTTTCCTATCTCGATACAAATATTTTGCCTCTTCCACATCCATGCACCTTCCAAAACAATTTCTATGATTTCTCTGACTTCCTACGTTTCCTTCTTTCAAACTATCATTTACATGATTCAACCATACGTTCCTTGGTATTCTTCCACTTTCAACTCACAATTACATTATATATTTTGTTCTGTAAGTCTTTCTTCTTTCTTTCCTTCTACATGCCCACACCATTTCAGAATGCTCTTTTTCATCTTAAGTAACACATCAGCTTTACGTTCGTACCCTTTTCGTCCTTTATTACTTCATTACATATTTTATCATAGATTACTTGAACAGAACCCTTTTTACAAAATAATCTGAGATCCAACGGGACTTATACCTCCGTCTACGGGTCAGAAGACCGCGCCTTGACAACTATAGTATACCACGGAGGTCGTCCAAGGGCACCATACGAATAAATAATTGTGTTTTCAAAGAAAAAATATTATGTATTGTATTGAAATCGGTAAAGTATTGCTTAAAACGTTCTTTACAATATATTATATAAAAAGGACAAAAATATCTTAAAAAATATTCCATTACCATTATTCCTGTTTATCGAGATATAATATCAAAGGGAAGATAAGAGAAGAAAAGTTAAAATAAAGAGAACTGCTCGAGAGTATTGCAAAGCAGATGATCAAAGAAAGAGGAGAGTCGAGGATTGGGAATTTCGAGAGAAAGAGGAACAATAACTACCGATATTAATTTCTTGGGACACAGGCAAATGTTTTATTGAATTGTATCTATTTTATTGAAAATATTTTTCTTGGTAAAAATCAAAAGTTAGAATAGTACAAGGTGGCTGGTATCCGATGCGAAATATTGAATTAGGCAATAGAAACAATTTTGTATATGAAGCAGATATTTGAACCCTGAGTGTAAACATGAGAAAAAAAGGAGGATAAATTCTACATACGATCCTGGAGATGCATAATGAGGATATTTTAGACGGTGTGGCGCATTATTGTAACTAAGGATTCAGGACTTGCTATCCACGATATGTAATTAAAAATCAATGAAGATTAATAAATGTCTGCAAATATAATTAAGCGAAATCGCTAACAATTTAATCACAGTTGGACAATGTGACTTTTGTAAGATTTTACTGTGTTTAAAATTTATTTGATTGCTATTTTGCGTTAATACTCCTTTCAGTAATAGAGTCACGACCAAAACATGATCCACGTGCCTGCAGTTTGGCATCAATCAGGGATAACAAAACATTGATGGAATATTCACTAATATCATATAAGATTGATGAAATATTCACTAATATCATATAACATTGATTAAATATTCACTAAAACATTGATGAAATATTCACTAATATCATGGAAGCAAGATCACATGGGATGGCCGTACAAAAGGTATGACAGTCGCATCCACAAAGCAAAACTCGCCTTTAATATGAAATCAAAGATATTCGAATCCAACACCATGGAACTAAAGCTCCGCAAGCAATTGGTCAAAACATATGTGTGGAGTATTTTGATGTATGGTTGCGAGACATAGTGCATAGGCAAAATATATCGAAAATGATTGGAGGCCTTCGAGATGTGGACCTATAGACGAATCCTAAGGATTTCCTAGAGATACCACATTACAAATGACGAGGTTTCTTAGCAGGATCGAATAAAGTAGGCACCTGTCAAACATCATATCGAAAAGGCGTGCCGAATGGATGGGTCATATGCTGCGACATAAAAATCTCCTGCACAATATACTGGAGGGAATGATTGAAGGATCGATTGGCAGACGGCGTCCTCACCGAGAGTATCTGGAACAAATATGCCACGATATGGACTGCACCTCCTATACAGAGCTCAAGAGGATTGCTGAGGACCGAGCGGAGTGGATGAGGAGATGCAGAGTTTTGCTGCTAACAAATCCCCAGGATTGAAACGGAAGATCATATAAATTAATTTGATTTTCTAATGTCACAAAGGACCCACGTGGCCTGGTTGGTAAGACGCTTATCTCTCAACCTGGGGTTGCGTGTTCGATCCCCGTTGAAACCCAGATTGTTTAAAGAAGGATTTCAGTCTGGTTTTACTTAAGTTCTCTTGAACATCTTTCTTTTTGGTTGGCAAGGAGATTAAATTTTCAATGTATGACTCATTCCTACATTGGTATGTTTTAAAAAACGTTTAAAAAAGATTTTAATTTCAAGTTTGCAATGTAACGTGTTTCATTTCCGATTTTCTCTTCCTCTCCACCATTTCTTCCTTTTTCCTTTTATTGATGATATCTCACTTTTATTTTAATTAAATGTAATTTATTGTTCACGAATTTCGTTCAAGTGAATAATGATTTGAATAATTTTGGCGACTATGTACTACTTCGTTGGGAGAGATTTCCGCAAGGCAATAAGTTTTCCAATGAAGTGTTAAATAAATAAATAAACTCTCCATTAGTAAATTTTAGAATAATTTGTTTAATAACTTAATATAAAAAAAAAACGATTAAATTATTACAAGCCTATTATTACTTTTTGGTCAGTATTTAAACTGCTCTCTTTAATACTGAAGATTCTGACCGGCGCCGAAATACGCCGAAAAAAGGTTAAGTAAAATGATGCAAACATAAATAAGTATAAAAACAACAGCCTTTCGACTCCTGCTAGAGTGCAACAACACAGTAACTACCCATTTAGCAAGTGAAAAAGAACGTCCCAGGCATACTGAGTACCTAATTGTGATGCGGGCCATAGTCCTCCTCCGTGCTGTATCCTTTCTTTATTTCGGTCCAACCAAGGACCATTGTTTCCCTGAAGCACGATCCATTGTCTGGAGCACAAAGGATATTCCCGTTGGCCTATCTACCAGATCTTAGTTGTGCGATTCTTGCTTCCATGTTCCACAAAACATGATTTGAAAAAAAAAATGTTACGCTGTTTAGTTATATAATATCGTCATCTTAAAAATGTTACGCTGTTTAGTTATATAATATCGTCCTCTTAAAAATGTTACGCTGTTTAGTTATATAATATCGTCATCTTAAAAATGTTACGTTGTTTAGTTATATAATATCGTCATCTTAAAAATGTTACGCTGTTTAGTTATATAATATCGTCATCTTAAAAATGTTACGCTGTTTAGTTATATAATATCGTCGTCTTAAAAATGTTACGCTGTTTAGTTATATAATATCGTCATCTTAAAAATGTTACGTTGTTTAGTTATATAATATCGTCATCTTAAAAATGTTACGCTGTTTAGTTATATAATATCGTCATCTTAAAAATGTTACGCTGTTTAGTTATGTAATATCGTCATCTTAAAAATGTTACGCTGTTTAGTTATGTAATATCGTCATCTTAAAAATGTTACGCTGTTTAGTTATATAATATCGTCATCTTAAAAATGTTACGCTGTTTAGTTATGTAATATTGTCATCTTAAAAATGATACGCTGTTTAGTTATATAATATCGTCATCTTAAAAATGTTACGCTGTTTAGTTATATAATATCGTCATCTTAAAAATACTTCTTCAAACGGCCTCCGTGGCATGGTTGGTAAGACGCCTGTCATTCGAACCGGGGTTTGCAGGTTCGATTTCCGTTGGAGCTCAGATTTAAGAAAAGTTTATTCTAGTCTGTTTTTTACTCAAGACCTTTTAAACATCTTTTTGGTTGTGTACAACACCGGTACACAGTCTTTAAAATATTGGTGGATGGCTGCCGCTAAAGCCTTGGAGATTCCAGTTTGCTTCTTGCGTTTTCGGTGAAGAGCAGGGTGAAATGATTTCTCTTTGGTAGGTAGAAGTGTATCGAAATAAAAACAAGTAGACGTTCAAGTAGATGAGGATATATTTTTTTCCGTTTTTCGTTCTTTATGTTCAGCCCATCGTTTATCGTAAGCTCCTTGATTTGACTGTGTTTTGCCGTCACGGCTTGCAAGCACCATGCATACCACACGCTTTCCGCATGAAAGGGGTGTCTGTTCACCTATAGTGATTACTTGCGAAAGTCACGCATAAGGAACATTTTATTACAATATGTGCAGGTATACAGTCATAAGTAATGGTAAAACGCAGAGGATAAATTACAACATACAATAATAATTTAATCAAGAATTTTACAAAATAAATTTCCTAATTTCTGTGACGCATGCGTCCGGCACAGGTTGGTTGTAAGACATTGTCACACGGCAATAAGCCCATCCGGTTGTACTGTAGAATTGGAATTTTTTAAATTAATTTTACTATATTAACTCATATAATTGCATAGTGACTTTAATTTGGTGGTACAAATCATCCTAGTTGTGGTGGATTGCTGATTGAAAAAAATACACTGGAATGAATTTATCATCGTTCTCATAATTGCAATTACGCCAAGTTTCTATTTGGGTAAGCACAAATCCAATTCATTCTATCCTGGCATGTATATTTCCCTTCTGTATTCTTATTTCGCATATTTTTATTAAATTAAGTTCCAGTTTAGCAAGAACAAGTAATGTTCGACCCCTTCATTGCAAAAAGAGCGCCATCATCATCACACTTAGTCCCTATTGGGGTAGACAGAGGGAACAAATTTCCAATTCATTTTATAGTGGCACACTTCGTGATACGAGTATATACATTTAGTCATTCGTAGTCTTCTATTAGCTTTTCATTCTTCCCTCTTCCACATTTTTCTAAAACTTCAACAAACTTTTCATACCTCCTATACTAATTGTATGTATAATATTTTTAAATCTTTCATCAGTCATGTTTTCTATTTGGTCGAATTTTTTCAATGCCCATTTCTTTCCCTTAAGTACTTCATCTTCTTTCAACCAGCATTCTTCCCTAACGTCTTCATACTTTCATTCTATCAAATATAATTTTTCGACATATTCTACGCAACGTCCTTATATTTAAAGGATTTATTTCACTTTCATCCCTTTTTATCATAGCCCAGTTTTGCTTGTATGTCCTAATATGTTGTATTATTATTATTATTATTATTATTACACATGACAATAAATATACACAATTTGAGAAAAAACAACAGGTAATTTGATTTGGACATATAATTTTAATGGATCTGGGTTTGTTGCCTTTCATTTGTCGTATCCCCAGTAAACTAGGCTTTTGCCTGTATCTCACTGAGGATATTTAGCATGAAAAAATAAATCGATACTTCTTTCCGATTTTTGATAACACAAAAAACCCCGTTGCACGCTCTCATCAACCTGACAAACAGTGACACTCAACTACAACTGGAAACACCCTGCGAAACTCAACTCCTCACACATTATCGCTCCAGAAAGACCAAAAATATTCATCCCACAATATACTGCACACAATCATAAGAATAAAAATCAAAAACAAATTCAAAACAAAAAAAAGAAAAACACACAGAAACACAAATACAATAACAACCAAAATTAAAACAATAATAAGAGACCCACACTCACGAGCTCACATAAATCCTTTCCACTCATCATTTATCCTGAAAGCCCAAGTACTCAAAATCCTGTCGCAATAACAACCACGCTCCGATCGACTGTCTAAATGGTTTTCCTACCTTTACTTTTATTGAAGTCGGCACGCCATTGTATGTAATGGGAGCCAAATAAGCATATTGCCTTTGGGCAAAAGAGGTTTTAACTCTAGGGATGGTGAACATTTCATTAGTTGCCATGCGTGTCATGTGTGTCTGCTGAGTTTGCATCTTCCCCTCCTCTCGATGGTAGTGCCAGAGAATGGATTTGAGATGTAAATTGGCTATGTTCAGGACCTGATACTCTCTGAAAAGCTGTATAAATTTATATTGATTAAAATAACATCTTCATTGTTCACAGCAACAACTTTGTTGAATTAGTAATTTATTCCAACCAACTAAAAAAAAAGTTAAATGAAAAGTGGCATTCTGGGAGTTGTTTTTTTATGGGAATCATCAAGATTTGAATTTGAAACTTCTAAATTAAGCGATCTTCCAATTAGACTACTTTGAGAATTAGTTCCAATCCACCAGGATACATAAAAACAAGGGTTTAAAGTAAAAAGTATATGCTAGAATGTTTGTCGTGGTTTACCCTCCAGATTCGAACCCAAAACTTTCTGCTTATATTCTACTACTAAGCCACAGAGGTAATTTATTGCCATATATGTAATACATTCAGTGCATCTTTGATTCGTGTTAATATTGTTATGTTCCGACGTGGCTTTGTTCGTTATACGCCTGTCTACCAACTCAAGATTTGAGGGTTCAATTCTCGTTGCAACTAATTTTTTTCAAAAAAGATTCCAGTCTGATTTTTACTAAGGCCGTATCTTTCTGGATGGTTGAAATAAATTGCCACTTAGCAAGAAACTCTTCAGTAAGTATTGTATTTCCTCATAATGTGTAATACAACATGTTTAGTGCTATTTACTTCATTTTGTGGAACTTTAAATACATCATATAAGTTGATACGGATATACGAAGGAGCATGATTGAGATACAATTAGGAGGCACTATTGCGTTTGATCCCATTAATCGAACCTTCGGGTAAAGTGCTACTGGAGTAATAACTCAACTCCCTTCTCATCGCAGTACATGTTGGTAATACTTCCGCACGCTGAGAGGTAACACTACTCTCGAAGACGAACTTTTTACCAAACAGTGTTTCATTTACTTTTTAGTTTTAATAATTATTTTTAGGTACCTTTGGGAATTGAATTGTTGGAAGACGACCGTAATCTCAATTACACTACGAAGGTCACCACCAGTGTTTTTAAGTAACGCGTCATGAATAGCTGAGAGCTTTGAAGTGGCACCATTGCCACATTAAGCCTAGCCCCTTTAGTAGCATGCTACTTGAGATTGGAAAATGCGTATTATGGAGTTAATTTTTAAAAAGGTTTTTTTTATGACATTCTATACTGAAAAATTATTGTTATAGTGTTAATTGTTTAAATATGTTTTTATTTTAAGTTTTTTAATGCTACTCTAGATTGAAAATTAGCTGAAATTATGCTAATTATTCCAGTTAGTTTTTATTTCATTGAGATGGCATGGGCACGTTGGACGCAGAGCACCCGATCACATTGTGAACCAGGCAATCTCCATGGATCTTCCTCGAATAACAACCAGAGGAGGACCAAAGAATTCATGGGTGGTGCAAAAGGATAACCTGATGCAGAGGCGCGGCCTGGGGGACGTAGTCCGGGACAGAAGAGCATACATACAACTTGAGGACGAGGAGAGCTGACCCCAACAGTCTTCGCAGACAGTGAGTTGGGATGGAGGCAAGGAGAAGGGAGAAGACAGATTTAATGCTAATCAAGATTAAAAATTACTGTTATGGCGTTAATCGTTCTAAGTAATTTTTGTTCTTATGGTACTGTAAATTGAAAAGTAGCTTTTATTGTACTAATCGTTCAAAGTAATTTTCGTTCCAAATATTTTTAAGCTACTCGCTATTGTAAACTGAAAATAAGCTTTTATCGTTCAAAGTACGAGTATAATACTTTTTGTTCCAAGTATTTTTTTATGTCGCTTGCTACTCTTAGCTGTAATAGAGCTAAACGATTAAAAACATTTTTATCCCGAGTATTTTTTATGTCGCTTGCTACTCTTAGCTGTAATAGAGCTAACCGATTAAATACATTATTATCCCGAGTATTTTTTATGTCGCTTGCTACTTTTAGCTGTAATAGAGCTAACCGATTAAAAATATTTTTATCCCGAGTATTTTTTATGTCGCTTGCTACTCTTAGCTGTAATAGAGCTAACCGATTAAATACATTATTATCCCGAGTATTTTTTATGTCGCTTGCTACTTTTAGCTGTAATAGAGCTAACCGATTAAAACATTTTTATCCCGAGTATTTTTTATGTCGCTTGCTACTCTTAGCTGTAATAGAGCTAACCGATTAAATACATTACTATCCCGAGTATTTTTTATGTCGCTTGCAACTCTTAGCTGTAATAGAGTTAACCGATTAAATACATTATTATCCCGAGTATTTTTTATGTCGCTAGCTACTCTTAGCTGTAATAGAGCTAACCGATTAAATACATTATTATCCCGAGTATTTTTTATGTCGCTTGCTACTCTTAGCTGTAACAGAGCTAACCGATTAAATACATTTTTATCCCGAGTATTTTTTATGCTTCTCAAGATTGAAAACTTGCTGTAAATGTGCTAATCGAACAAATTAGTTTTTATTCCAAGAGTTTTTTAATGCTACTATATTTTTGTGCTAATTAGTTATTGTTCCAAGATTTTTTATGCTACTCCAGATTCAAACGTAACTTTTTTAGTTCTCATATTATGGGCAAATCAAACATTGATGATGTATATTGAATAAATAAGAACACTTATTAATGATACGAATTATCATTATTAGAAACTTTAAAAGTTCCCCTGTATGGCTACACCCTAGACCACCCAATGGTCATAACATATTCATACCATGACCATAGACACCATACCAGCTCAATTTCTCTTCCATGCATTAATCATTGCTATCGGTATTTGCTATCTGAGCGATTAGAATACATTGTCCCGGGTATAGACAACCGATTACCCGAGGGCTGGGTCAATATTGTTGGACAGAGCTTATTATTCGGGGGTGCGGTAATAAATATTCTCTCAACCGATGTGCTCGGGGTGTTTGCTCGGTGATTGGAGGGGGTGAGTTTGGTGAAGCGGCGAGTTTTTATTTTATGAATTTCCTCCCCTACCAATTGACATTTATTTGAATGATAGAAATTTAGTATCAGTTTAGTAAGACTCAAGTAATATTCAATCACTTCATTGTAGAAAGAGCATCATCATCACCATCACGCCATATCCCTATTAGGGCAGGCACGAAGAACAGATCTCCACTTTATTTTATCCCAGCATACATCTTTCATTGTATTCTGCAATGATAATCTAAACTTGAAACTTCTTCAACGGTTAGTCAAATGCTACGTTTGGTCAGTGTTATTGCATGTAGTGGAATTATGAATCCTTAAAGTTGGTAGTATGAACCGACTGGAAGCATTCGAAATGTGGATACACCGGAGAATGCTACGGATACCCTGGACGGATATGGTCAGCAACACAAGGATTCTTCAAAGAGCCAAAGTTGATAGAGAGTTGCTGACTAATATTAAAATCCGAAAGGTGTCCTATTTGGGTCATGTACTTAGAGGAGAAAAATACAAATTACTGCACCTGATCATTCAAGACAAAACAGAGGGTCGAAGAGGTGTTGGTAGGAGGCAAATCTCCTGGCTCCGCAATATACGTGATTGGACTGGTATAAGAAGCGTTGGAGATCTTTTTCGGGCTGCCGGGGATAAAGATGCTTACTCTCAGGTGATAGTCAACGTTGAGGGGACCTGACATGACACCAGGAAGAAGAAGATACATCTTTAGCTTATGCCATGTCTTTCATGGTTCATAAAAGCTTTGAGGTTTATATGATAATCGATCATATTTATCAAACTAGAAACAATAGTCGAAAATATATACTTGGTGTTGAAAGTATGAACACTCTTTTAAGCCAAATGCATATGTTTGATTAAAAGCTTTGAAGTTATATAACGCATTGTCAGTAGAGTGGAAGTCATTTCATGTTTCAAAGCTCTAATACATACTGAAGAAATGCACCCTTTCTTAGGGGTTGCTGAATCTGAGTGAGGATTATTGCACGTTGGGAAATAGTGGTGGGAATCTTGTTGTTTATCGGTATTAACGTTTAAATACAGAATTCTTTACGTTTATGAATACCTATATTGAGTGGGGTTATTTTGTGTTTTTATAATGTTTTAATAACAATCACAAAAGGCCGCAGCTATTTCCGGATGTTTAAAGAACACTATCTGGAAAAACAAGTACATGAACATCCAAAGCAAGGTGAGGATATACAAGACTTGTGTCCGCCCCATAATGACATACAGCTTAGAGTCCAGAGCCGACACCGTCAGAACCAAAAATCTCCTTCGAACTAGCGATATGAAGGTACGCAGGAGTATCGCTGGCAAAACAAGAAGTTGAAGATATTGTCAGTTGGGGACGACAGAGAAGAAGGTTCTGGAACGAACATGTATCAAGAATGGCGGAACCAAGAGCCGTAATAATGGCCAGGGACAGTATCCCCCAAGCAAGCAGACCTCCAGGACGACCTTCGAAAAGATGGAAAGACAGCTGGCAGTCGACGTCACAGGAGGGAAACGATGATGCAGGACCATAACAGGTAAATAGCCCTAAAAGAAGATGAAGATAATGTTGTTAATATTGTTTGTCTTTTTTGTTTCTGTAAATGAAAAATGTTAATTCACTTTGCTTTTTTTTTTATATTCTTTACATTGACAAGAGTATTTCATTACAACATGTGATCATCTGATTGAATTGACACAGGAATCCTAATAGCTTTTCCGGTTAACCGCTCTTCATTTTTCACGTCATCCTTTGCTGTATTTGGCATTCATTCAGCTCTGAAACCAGCCTCGTACTAATATAATATAATACAAGTACTCGCTTTATCATTAATGTTTATCATACAGCGACTCAAAAAGCATTATATTTACCCTCAGTAATGTTGCATGTTTCCTGATTACCCAATTGTCCATCTCCTTAATACATATTCTTACCTCCTGGCTTCAGATGAATTTGTTATCAGGGTGGCGCAGAGAAAACGCATGTTTTTTGAATGGCTAGTATTTTTCAAAGAGAAGAAACGCATGTTTTTCATTTAAGCATAACATTGTTTATTTTCAAGATAATTTTTTGATTAATACAGGTTAATGAAGTAATAATATTGCACCTTTAAATTAATTGTGAAAAATAATGTCAGACAAGTGTTGCCCTGCTTCGCCCACTGAAAGTTTGTATTCGTCAATAAATCGAAGGAATATCAGAAGAAATGTTTGTGAGAATGATGCATAACTTTCAAGAGAGACTGCAGATATGTGACCGCGAAGAAGGGCAACACTTGCTTGATATTATTTTTCACAATTAATTTAAAGGTGCAATATTATTACTTCATTTACCTGTATTAATCAAAGAATTATCTTGAAAATAAACAAAGTTATGCTTAAATGAAAAACATGCGTTTCCTCTCTTTGCAAAATACTAGCCATTAAAAAACATGCGTTTCCTCTGCGCCACCATATATTTTATGATTCTTGTAATGTTGTAATGAACAATTCTATGTTTGATAATTTTATTTTCTTTGTATAAAGCTTTAAAGTAAGCCTTTTCCTCACCCCGGAAACTAAATTGTAAAACATTTTCCTAATTAGTTGGAAGAGATTGCCGTTTGGCAATAACCCTACCTAATTGTACAGTATTCAATTAAGTGTTTAAATAAATGAGTTTCTATCGAGAGTCGATCTCGTTAACCACGATGGAAGATAAGCGGCTTACCAACTAATCCAAGGAACTAAAGAGACGTGAAAAGATTAAATTCTATAATATTATATAAAAGTGACAATTTTGAGAAAGGGATTTCATAGAATATGAGGGTTGACATGGCACTAGGGGAGGGATTGAGGATGCGAGGGTGCCTACCCTCCCCTTTGTGATTTAATGGTTTGTACTAACATTGGTCTCGTAGTAAAATGCGAAAAGTGTTTCGTGAAATACGGGAAACACCTCATTGAAACTCAGGCGTATTTTATCTTCTTCATTTCATTTTGAAGAAAATAACTTAAGAAAATAACTAGTTAACAAATTTTAACTTATTGTCTGTAACAGATTGAATTAGCTGATTCTTATTAAATTGATTGTTGATTACAAATGTTGATTACGAAAATCGCAGTGAAAAGTTTGTAAAACGTAACATATTTGTGTGACAGAAGGGGGAGTGTTTTAATAAAATAGGTACGTTTTAGCGCATTTCAAAAGTCGTAATTACAACAATGAAAATAAATAAATTCATGAAATACTAAATTTAGACAAATAATACAATGTTGTTTCATAGGAAAATAAAAAAACCAGAATAAAAGCGGGAAGTGTATTTTCAGTGACATTCGACATTCTAGTTTTTTTTTTTTTTTTTTACCTGGCGAGTTTCTTGCCATATGGCAATCTCTTCCAACCAACCAGAAGGATATTTTTATAGGCCCTACGTGTTAACCAGACTGGAATCCTATTTCAAAAAATCTGGGTTCCAGCGGGGATCGAACCCGCAACCTCCGGATCGGCAGACAAGTGTCTTACTACCAGGCCACGGAGGTTGTAGATTCTGGTAACTGCAAAAGTTCTTGTACAACTGCAAGAGTTCTCGTAATTGTCAGCTTTATTATTACCTACGAAACCACTAACAACTCTTTCAAAGGCTTTCCAAGCTTCTAGTTCTTCAACGCTTAATTATTTTTCGAACTTTTCATCTTTCAAAAGTTTCAGTCAAAAACTAATTTCAGTTTTTTCTCTTAAAAGGTACGTGATGGAACATTTTAAAATTCATATTCGTTAGCAGCACACAAAAATTGACCTAAAAGGTCCATTTTCACCCTGGTTACAAAAACCTTGTTAACTAGTGTTATTATTGGTATTCATTAATAATAATAATTAACGGGAAATTTATATAGCGCTGTTAAGAGAGCACATTTTCGCCGATAGAGCGCTCTAACTCGGAATTTCAACCCACAATTATTGGCAAATAAATAATATTACAAAATAAATATATGTAAGCTGTGTTTAAAGATAGGAAGGTAGTTTCTGCGGCGATTAGATTTCGAAATTCATCATATTTACATATGTTTAGAAAAACGCATTTAGTAAGAAAATCGAGGAAAACATTCCAAGGGAACATGAACTACAACAATGAAATCATTGTGGATTTTCCGATATATATGATAGTAACCTATTCGGCTTTAGATTTATTGTAGTGTTTATAAATACTCATTGATTTTGGTAAAATCTCTGAAAAAGTGTTCCTTTCAAGTGCTTCCTAAAGCTGCACACCCCACCTTTAACTTTAACACTTCGAGGCAGACAAAGTTTGATCAAAATGAACTATTATTAGAGAAAACGCATTTTAAACAATAAAATATTCCTAATCCATTAAGAATTACGCGACAATAATAACATAACTATTGGAATAACAAAAAAAAGCTTAAATGATTGCTGTTATAAATTGTGAAAGAGGGAATAGTCTTTATAATAAGAGGACATGGATAGCGAGATGTATGGATGTGATAGAAGCGAAAGGTGTGTGCCAGATATTCTAGCTTTATAACATAAATATTTTTAGAGATCATTCTACGTAGATAAAAATAAATGATAGGAGATTTACAAAAACTGTTTGTATGAATAGTAATGAAGATCGATAAGTTTGGGTAGATTTAGAGAAATGTGGCACGATCAAGTTAATCAAATTGAAAGAGATTAGAAACATTTCTGAAAACATTTATGTTATGAGAGTATGCATGAATAACCATTCTCATACATACCATCACGCCATTTCTCCGTCGGGAAAGGCAGAGAGGTCAGAGCGCCAGAATTTCATATCTCAATAACACATTCTTAACCTGTTATACAAACATACACCTCAAACAACTTTCACGATTTCTCTGACTTTCTGTTTTCGTTTTCAGCTCTGAAGTTTCCTTCATTCAGAATATCATTAACTTGATACAACCAGTGAGAGTAAAACCAAGGAAATAATGGTTAGATCAAATAAGTGACATTCTAAAAGAAGGAAATTTAGAAAGTCAGAGAAATCTATGTTGAACGTTATATCGGAAGACGTATGGATGTGGAAGAGTCGAAGGTTGTTAGTCGAGATAGAAAAGTCTGGCGATCTGTCATTTATGTATTTCCCAAAAGGAAGATGGTATGTATGTATGATCCAACTATACTATCCTCGGTCTTCCTCTACCACGCCTTCCACTCACATTTGCACTACATATATGTTTTGTTAGTCTTTCTTCATTCATTCGTTCCACATACCTAATCTAATCTAACCTAACCTAACTCAACCATCTAAGTGTGCTTTTCTTCATCATTTTCAACATCGGCCTTAAGTTCACATTCGTCCCTTATTACTTCTTCTTCTAATCGTGCCCCATCAGGTCCCCCCGACTCTGGCAAAGGCTTCTCTATCTTGCGCAACCCGGAACAGGTCCTCCACACGCCTCATCCCCGTCCAGTCTCTTATATTGCGCAGTCAAGATGTTTGCCTTCTACCAGGACCACGCTGCCCCTCGATCCTGCCCATCAGTATCAACTGGAGGATTTCGTACTTCTCTTCACGTAAGATGTGACCCAGATAGGATATCTTGTGGACCTTAATATCTGTCAGCAGCTGTCTACGGCAATTAGTTCTCCTCAAGACCTCCGAATTGGTGATCATATCAGTCCACGGTATACGAAGCATTCTCCTGTGCAACCACATCTCTAACGCTTTCAACCTTATTACTAACTTAATATAATTCATTGTATTTATTGCATTGTAGATAGAATATCGATTCTCTATCCATAAAATGGTTTTGGGTTTTTTCAATGTTTATTATTTTGTGTATTCTTGTGATGGGATGAAGTATGGAAATAAAAAAAAAATATTGAAGGGTATTTGGATTGAGTCGATGGTGCTTAAGAAATAAATGATAAACATATTTTTTGATATACAATAAGGGATTGTAACAATATATCCACATTGAATAGAGTTTATGCATATATATTGATACAATTTTTCAGAATGAAAATTTCGTCTTGAATTTAGATTTTTCGTTAAGATGTAGATTTTGTTTGATTTCTCAGAGAATGGGAAAGCCAAATATTGGAGCAGAGAAACTCAATTTGAGAAGCATTCGCATTATTGTATCGATTCTTTTTTTCCTGACTCGCTGGGAAAAAGAAGTATTGGGAATATTATTTGTGTGTTTGTTTACTTTTTCTTCTACTTTGTTAACAATTGCTGTACTGTGCTAAATAAATCCGCCAACCACGGTGCTGGACGCTAAGCGTCCAGTAAAAAATGTATATTTTAAATTAAAATTATGCTAAATCCGCTAGGCTATTTTTTGTAATTAGCTATAAACATCATTTTATTGTGCATTAAAACATCGAATAATCAAATAAAATATAAGTCCTGGTCACTCGCTATCCATCACAGGGTGGTAAGTGTTAAAAAAAAACTGAAAATCCTTTATTTAAAGGAGATAATGTTAATGTGAGTCTAATTTTTCTGTCTATATTAAAAAAGTGCTAGAAAAATATATTTGCCTTGTACAATAGTAGAAGATTCCTTCACCTTTCCAACGTCAATGCAGTTGAAAAGTGAAGCTGTGCCGTAGATTTCTTTATTTTTTTCTCTTTCTTAAGTGAGTGAGTCATTACACACCTGCAAACTCACCGGTCACACTGCTGTACTGTATCTGATTGTATACTGAAGTGAGACGATCGAAGATTTTTCTCACTCTCTTTCGAAACAATAGATATTACTGGAGTCATAGGTATTTAAAATGTATATATATGTATTTTCTTTTATCCACTTTGCACGGATTTCTCCTGTTACACAAAGAGGGTTTGCTTCTAGCGTTAGCTTATTCGTTAGGAATAATATCAGCCAGGATTCTTCTCATACTACTAGACGGTACCGAGAATATATCAACAGTGTCATTCAGTTGGTTCAATATCTCTATACCACGCGTAACTGAGTGTTTAGCCATGATATTCGTCCTTTAAGTTGGTATGTAGAACAGAAGGTGCATAGTTATGTGGTAACGCATTGTTCTTCCGTTCCGGTCGTTAGATTATGTTCAAGAAAAATATTTGGTAAGAAAACCACTGAACAAAGCACGCATTTCTACAGCACTTATTCGGTTCCTATATGTCATTTTCCACGTCCGCGTTTCCCTCCCATACAATTTTTTTTTATAATATTACAGTTATAACAAATAATACACATTACAGATATTGTTCCGTCCTGGTTATAAGGATATTTAACTAAATACATGAAATTTCGTTTTTAGTAGTTTCAGGCTGATTTTTGAAAATTTTTGCACTAAGCTATCATAAATTCTTTTTACATTTGTATGATACCGAGTACATGAACATTAGAAGAACATAGACTACGCTGCACCTAAAGCCGAATGTGTTACTTTCACATATTGGAATATCTACGAAGTTTCTATGTACGAGTAGTTCGTCTTCCCTTGGTGTTGCTGACCATATCCGTCCAGCGTATCCGTAGCATTCTCCGGTGCATCCACATTTCGAATGCTTCCAGTCGGTTCATACTACCAATTTTGACAGTCCATGATTCTACTCCATGCAATAACACTGACCAAACGTAGTATTTGACTAACCGTTGTCAAAGTTTCAAGTTTAGATTATCATCGCAGAAAATTTTGAATTTAAAGAAATAAAATAACGGAGTTCGGTCCTGTATACTACTTTATCCTCCGATTCCTTATTTTTCCTCCCTTTCCCTCGACTCGCTCCCATTCAGCACGATCCAGTTTAACATTCCGTCTTGGAACGTTCCTTGACTGCCACGCCACGCCACTTCTTCGCTTGATCCACCTTTGTTTGTGGAAAGATATAATCATTTTTACGGAATACCATCCTGATCCTAGCAAACACCCAATATATTGAACAGTACATCATTTAAGGTGGAGAAATATATTTAAAGGTGTATTGCAGCATTACCGAGGTCCATATTACACTTACGAGTAGTATTTCTTCTTCTTGTAGATCTTGTAGAAGTAAGTAAGTAAGTAGTATGAACCGACTGGAAGCATTCGAAATGTGGACTCACCGGAGAATGCTACGGATACCCTGGACGAATATGGTTAGCAACACAAGGGTTCTTCAAAGAGCCAAAGTTGATAGAGAGTTGCTGACATGTGTCTCGACATTAGAGGAGTCCCTTTGGTCAGTTCGTTCTCCGTCACAAATTGAAGTCACGCTTATAAACAATAAAGAAGATTTTGATCGTCTAGCGTATCTCGACAGATGGAGACTTACTTTTTCTTACATAATAGCGTAAATGTCTCAGAGGAGTCTCTTTGGGCAATTCCTTCTTAAATCTCGATATATCGGGTTATTTTGTCTTTTATAAAAGTGTAGATGGAAGTGAGGTGATGGGATCGAACTGAACTGATTGTTATCAGTGAGAAAAAGTCCTGCAGGCAGCCAAGACTGCAAAGTTGTAGTATTAATGATAATTTACGGTTTTGCTGATTACACATGGACAAGGAAGGATAATTATAAACAAAATAAGTCTTGTTTGTGCTCCCCTAAAGATGAGGTGAAAGCCTTGAAACCGGTAGGGTTATACCGTTACAAAAAAGTGGAATAAACAGTGTTTGATAAAAATAAATTACAATGTCTTTAAACCTCCACAACGTTAATGCCTTAACTATAAACAACATAAAATAATCCATTCATTCGTATCCCTTTTAGTAAAATAAATGCTCTAATTATTTAGCAAAAGGAAACGACAAATCAATTATCGACATGAAATGGTTTTGAATTGAAAAATATGTGTGAGATACCGCACAGTACCAGCTCCCGGGATATCTCGAGGACAGAGAAATGAGAATTTAAGGAATAAAGATAGAGATAGGGAATAGAGACAGGAGACAGGGAATGGTACCGCCTCTTTATACGAAAAGGAAGAGGCCTCGCGAAATCGGGGGGAGCTTTGCAAAACAACTTCATGATTTTGGAGAGAAGCTCAGGGAGTTGTGAGAGTTTAAGGGTTGGTAAAAGTTATATTTTGATATATTTTTTGCTTTGAACTACGATAAAAGAACAATAATAATAGGATTATTTCAGCCGATGTGAGAATAGTGCATGCAATATAAGAACTCGCAATCCTACAACAGACTGATAACATGTCATCCATTTTAGTGTCAACCTTGATGTATGGAAATGAAACATGGACGTGGAGAAACCGATAGGTCCGATGCTAAATAAATGCGGTAGATATGCGTGCAATGAGAAGAAGGTAAACATGAAGTGACAATGTATGACAAAATACGGAATGAAGGGATGAATGTGAACTTAAGGCCGATGTGTTGAGTAAGATGAAGCAGAGCTTTCTGAAATGGTTTGAGCATGTAGAATGAATGAATGAATAAATACTAATAAAACAAATTTCCACTATCACATTTCACTCCCATTCATCAAAGACAGTACTTAAATACTTTTCCATATATGTTACTGTATTTGAACATTCAAATATTGCAAAGGCTTTCCTAAATTATCCTATTATTTCATTACATAAGTCATTATGGCTATTGATATCTACTCTAAGATATTTAAAATACACCCCTTGATTAATTATTTTCCCAATTGTCATTTCCTTTCAAACATCCCTTACTTTTCCCTTTGATGATAAATTACTTTTATTATGTAGGAGCATAATGTTCATTAATTTTGCACAAGTGACTAATTATTTGAATATAAATTACGACCATGTAACCTCCTTTATGTACTTTTTTCTGGTTTGTTGAAAGAGATTCCCACATGGCAATAAACCCGCTAGATTGTTAAACAATGAAGTGTTAAATAAGTAAATTATTAACTTATTGTAAATTGCTGAAGTGCACTTCGGGAACTTCACCAGAATTTCCTATAAAGGTGGAGGTACATCAAGGATGGACTATTTAACTAGCCAAGAAATGAACAGTCTCCTAAAAATCCTACTATTTGCAGACGATATAGTATTAATAAGTGAAAAACATGAAGATCTACAAAATAGTCTGGAAAGGTGGAGAAGAAACTTGGAGGACAATGGATTAAGACTGAGCAGAAAAAAAAAAGAGTATCTGTACCTACCATTCGAGAACACAAATGCTGTCACTCCCGTAATGCAAATGGACGGAGAAACATTACCAAATTGTAACTCCTTTAAGTATCTTGGGTCACGCATCCATAGCAATGGAGGATGTGCAGCAGATGTAACACGTATAATTAGTGTGGGATGGATGAAGTTTAGATCAATGACGGGAGTTCTATGTGATCCGAAAATGCCAGTAACGTTAAAAGGAAAAGTATACCAAACGATTGTCAGACCCGCACTCCTCTATGTCTCCAAATGCTGGACGATGTATAACTCTTACTCTAGGCAACTAGAAACTGCTGAAATGCGCATGCTAAGATAGTCAGTTGGTGTGTCCCTAGGAGACAAAATAAAAAGCTCACGCATTCGTG
>OX463852.1:5065413-5122508 GCA_949825065.1 Odontocerum albicorne | reverse complement strand
TATATATATATATATCTTTACAAACACACACAAACATACACACACCATTTCCATGTCGTGGTAGGCAGAAAGGAAACAACTCCAGGTTTCTTTATCTCGACACACATGCTTAGCGATCTATATAAATGAAGTAACTCGTATATGAACGACCTCCGTGGTCAAGTTGGTAAGACACTTGCCCTCTGATCCGGAGGTTTCGCCTAAGTTTCCCATTAGAACTCATTTTTTTTATAAGCATGTCAGTCTGTTTTTCACTTGGCGCTTTTTTAATATCTTTCTGGTTGGTTGTACGAGATTTCCACATGACAATAAACATAACAGGCAGTAATGTATAAAACTAAAGCATAACACGATGCAATAATAGTGTATTGGTTCGCTTGATGAATGTGAATGAAACTTAGACTTAGTGGAAGAGGGATTGAAGTGATATTAATATTGTGAAGATACGTGATCTAAGAAAATATTTGGAGTGTCAATGTATGAAAGAAGACTGAATTCTTCTTCTTTAGTTTCAATCCTGGGATTGGTTAGTAGGAAAGCCCTGCATCTCCTCCTGCACTCCGCTCTGTCTTCAGCGATCCTCTTGAGCTCTGTATAGGGGGTGCAGTTCATATCGTGGCATATTTGCTCCAGATACTCTCGGTGAGGACGCCCTCTACCAATCGAACCCTTAATCATTCCTTCCAGTATATTGTGCAGGAGATTTTCTTGTCGCAGCATATGACCCATCCATTCGGCACGCCTTTCCAATATGGTGTTTAACATGTGCCTGGGTTCTTCGATCCTGCTGAGAACCTCGTCATTTGTAATGTGGTATCTCCAGAAAATCCTTAGGATTCGTCTATAGGTCCACATCTTGAAGGCCTTCAATATTTTTTTGATCTCTTTCACCATGTCTCGCAACCATACATCAAAATACTCCACACATATGTTTTGACTGAATTAATACATCATAAATATAACCATGGATAAAATAGACGTTTAAAATAATATGAAGAAAAGGGCTTTAAGATAGTTTGGACATGTAGAAAATATGAATGTTGAAAGAATGACTAAGCGAGTATACAATTCAGTAGTGTAAAGTATGCTTGGAAAAAGAAGACTGAGAAAATATGTCTGGATCAAGTTGACAAGATTTTAATAGAAGGTAAAGGGAGTAGTATGAATAGTGGATGATTGTGTATGAAGAGATGTTTGAATGTGGAGGAGGCGAAGGATGTAAGCTTGGACAGAAAAGTTTGCAGGTCTTCTATCTCTGCTTACCCTGCAAGGATACGACGTGATGATGTGTCTGTATGCATCGGTTAAGTGCAATCCTCTATAAAACAATCATAAGAATCAATAGAGTCCGACCAAGATTTTCATCTCATACCGCAGTCCACCCCATCCAACGATTAGCCATTTATCCCTCGCCCATACTCACTTGTTACCTACAATTGCCCTCACCCACCCTCACTGATACGCCTTGTCTTCATCCCCCATGTCTTACACCCCATAGCCCGCGCTCTATGCTCTGGGGGTAGTGACAAATATGTATTGAGAGAGATGATGATATTGTTCAATAGGGCATTGGACTGAATTTAGAAATGCGTTTTATGATTGAAATTGCGAGACAGTCAAATTCAATCATTTTTCAAAAAATATTGAATTTCACTTTGTGATGACATATTTTTCAAAAATGAGTACTTCACTTTGAGGCGATGACAATATTTATACAATGTAATACCTCGAAACATTTTGTTTTAAGTATGTAATTTAAAAACATATTCTTCTTCTTCCTCTTCTTCTAGGCATTTTGGCCTGTTATGGTCCTGCATCATCGTTTCCCTCTTGTGACGTCGACTGCCAGCTGTCTTTCCATCTTTTGGGACGGGTCCTGGAGGTCTGCTTGCTTGGGGGATACTGTCCCTGGTCATTCTTACGGCTCTTGGTTCCGCCATTCTGGATACATGTTCGTTCCAGAACCTTCTTCTCTGTCATCCCCATCTGATAATATCTTCAACTTCGCACATCCTTCGGATTTCTGTGTTTCGTACTCTATCACGAAGGGGTTTGCCAGTGATACTCCTGCGTACCTTTATTTTGCTGGTTCGAAGGAGATTTTTGGTTCTGACAGTGTCGGCTCTGGACTCTATGCTGTATGTCATTATGGGGCGGACACCGGTCTCGTATATCCTCACCTTGCTTTGGATGTTCATATACTTGTTTTTCCAGATAGTGTTCTTTAAACATTCGGAAATAGCTGCGGCCTTTTGTGATTGTTCAAATGTTATGCCGAATCAACTAATATCAAGATTGCTAAATCGATAGTTCTTAATTATGTTAGTTTCAACATAGATGTAAGGAAGTGAAATTTGGACGTGGAAAATAATTAAAGAAGCTTAGTTATTCTGCAGATCTTTTTCTTCACATTTATATACAATTTACTTATCAGGCTGTTATTCATCATCATTCTTCGGTATCACTACCATGTCATCTGCATACAACAATCCGCACATATTCTTATTCGACATTATACGAGTATACGTTAGAAAATGATGGTAACATGAATAATATATTATGTCGATGTGCGATAGAATAATAAAAATCAGGACCTTTTCAGGATTCAGTGATCAATAAATCAACAAGTAAATCAAGCAATTTTGTAGATATTTAAATACATTGTAATTTGTTTATTCAAACACTGTTTATTCCACTTTATATATAAAGTGGAATAAACAGTGTTTGTCTAAACAAATCACAAATTTAATTAACTATGTTTTTTTTTAATTAATAAAAAAATAATAATTATAAACAGCTGTCACGCCAAGAATATTTTATGATAGACTCAAAGAAGTTGAAAAAAACCTTTTTCGTACTTTTAACCCTTTAGGGTTGTCAGCAATTGATCAAATGTAGTTTTTTTGGAAGTAATATTTTTCTTATAACTAAAATCTAAAATTTTGACGAATATTAAATTTTTACTTACGTATCTATCGCCTTGTACATGCGTTTGTATATATAGACATTAAAACCAAAATTTTACTCGTGTAATCTTTGCTCTTTCAGTGGCAGCAAACCGGTGCTACTATGGCCTACTGAAGCACATGAAATCTCGTCACCTTACAAGAAAAACCAAAGTCCTTATTTATAAGACCCTCATCCGACCTGTACTCACATATGGCTCAGAATGTTGGACAATCAGTAAGGTCGATGAAAAGGCTCTAGAAACGTTTGAAAGAAAGGTGTTGCGCAAAATCTATGGCCCAATCTGTGACAGCGGAGAGTGGCGTATTAGGTACAATCACGAGCTCTATGATCTGTACAAGGATCCTACTGTTGTGAGGGAGATTAGAGTGGAAGACTGAGGTGGGCCGGACATCTTCAGAGGATGGCCGAGGCGAGATCCCAAGGCGAATCATGGATGGTGCGCCCGGGGGGCGGAGAGCAGTGGGAAGGCCGAAACTCCGATGGCTGGATGGAGTGGTGAGGGATGCAAACAACATCGGTATCCGGAACTGGCGTAACGCTGCACAGGACCGTCAGTCATGGGGGCGAGCTCTGCGGGAGGCCAAGACCCGACCTGGGTTGTAGAGCCATGGATGAATGGATGGAATCTTTGCTCTCTCCGATTCTGGACTATGCGGACGTCTGTTACTTGGATGTTGCAGAGAAACAATGATGTCTATCTAAGATTTATTTTTAACCTACGAAAGTACGATCATATAACGCCATATCAGAAGGCATTGAACTGGTTGAACGTTAGACATAGACACCAAATTCACATAGTCTCTATTACAGTACCCGACGGTAAGTAATATACATCGTTTGTAGAGCGTCGTCTCAGTCGCACGAGGCACTAACAGTCTGGTATCGTAGTCACGATGCGGTTAGCGCATCATGCGACAGAGACGACGCTTTACAAACGATGTGTATTACTTATCGCTGAATACTGCACATTCTCTACACATGTCCAAATCCCTCTTAAAGCTCCTTTCTTCATCTAACTTAAAACATTTATTTTATCCATGCATTTATTTTTTATCAATCAAATACAAAATTAATTTAATCAATGAAATAACAAGTTATTCAGTTAAGACCAAACATTGATGAAATGTCGGAATAGGGCCCTTCTGAACTGAACAACATCGACATTAAAAATATCCAGCAAACCACACATGGAGTTATCCAATTATGGCATTTTCACGATTAATAAATTACAACGTGAAATTGTCGTTAGTAAATTGCTACTGACCCATTTGAATTGCAAAATGTTCCGTGTGTTTTTGTGGATACCAGTTGGCATTTAAAAAATACAACACATTAAACTTTTTAGATTTATTAATTAAATGAGTAGGAGATGTACTTGAATAAAGTATTTTCAGAAAACCAACGTATGCCGGTGCAATCATTCTAACCACTTTATCACCAGTTGATTCCAACCACCTTATCACCAGTTGATTCAATCACCTTATCACCAGTTGATTCCAACCACCTTATCACCAGTTGATTCCAACCACCTTATCACCAGTTGATTCCAAACACCTTATCACCAGTTGATTCTAACCACCTTATCACCAGTTGATTCCAACCACCTTATCACGTACAAATTTGCCGGTTTTAATTCAATTTCCTCCTACTTACTACATTTCCACATAATTAACCGAATTAAAAAAAAAACTTAATGCATTACTGCAAAATGTAACTTACTTATAATATATATAATAAAGATTTAATAATTAGAATAGCAAAGAAATAAGTAATTTATTTCATAATTATATTTACAATATAGTAATTGGCACACGTGCTATAAAAAACATAACATTAAAAAAATGTAATTTATTTATTAAAATACAGTTTTTTTAACATAAGATTATCGTATTATCCTGCCGGTTTCAAGGTTTTCACCGCACCATCAGGGGAGCAAAATCAAGACCGGTAGCGTCATACCATTATTAAAAAAAAAACAGTATTTTATTGAACAAATTATAAAATAGTTGATTCAATAACTCTGGCGTTACTTTGTGGAACTCCGTAATTAACATAAAATTAAAACAAGGTTACTTTGTTTTATTCCGCTTTACAATGCAAGATACAAGTTTTGAAATGCATTGTGATTTGCAATAAATAAAGTGTAATTACACCAAGTAACCGTGTTTTAATTTTATATAAATTACAATATCTTTAAAACATCCACAGTGATAAAGCATTGACTATAAAAGATGTATAAAAAATAGTTTTTTAATTGTTAGGAAGAATGATAGAAGTGTTTTTACTGGTCTTAAGGTCCTCAACCCCAAAACACGTTACCAAAAGAGAGCTCCATTTGAACCCCGTCACAGCAGGACCAGTTCTTTGTCTGTTTCAATGAGTCCCTCCCCATGTAGGGTTGCCGGAAGCAACGGGACTATAGGGAGTGCGGGTATACGATACGAGCTGCCCTGGCTTTGCAAATATTTGAGGGGTTGTGCGGTTATTTATTGATATTTGACCTCGTTAACAGGGGCCCTCTGTTAGATTATGTCCGCGTTCAAAACTCCACTCGTCGAGTTTTTCATTTTGATGATTTTCGTGATATGCCTTTATGTGTTAAGTACAATATACGAGTATGTGAACGAAAATAATTAACGTTTGCGGTTGGCTTTTTGACTTTATCCCTTTTTCACTTTTAATATAAATTTTGTTGAAATTCAATCAAATTGATACATAATCCAATGTATCATCGTCATCAGCCCACTTGTCTCCAGTGCTGTATAAAAGTCTCTTCTTTCATCCTCCTCGAAGTCATTTGGAATATAATATAGGGTTACGTATTCGCTCATGCTAGAAAGGGTTCACAAACGATGTATCCATTGTCTCTACATAAGAGAGTATGGATATTATCCCTGGCTTCTTACTGGGGATGCTTAGTTACAGATCATTAGAGAGGGGAAGATCTCTTCGATTGGGTGGCCATTTTTTTGATTGCTCAGGGGTAATTTAGTTAACTCATATGTTACGTCTTGAACAGTCATGGTTTGTATGTTCCGGATAATTATTTGAGACAACGCTCCCATAGACTGTTCTATCAACATATAAGTCGAACCAACCTGGCTTTGGAGATACCGGTAGGTAGAGTAATCACACTCTTTAACCGTGTGTGTCATCATATAGACGTGTTTCATGTGTCGCTCAGCTCCTTTAGGAAAAATCTCTTGAATTTAGTGTAGTATATATTATAAAATAATCAAATCTTTTTATATTATCTAACAGCGCTACATTTTGTCATAGTGTTTTAGTGTAACATATACATTTTTACAAATCTTTATGAGTCTTAAAACATTGAACTGTTTTATACATGTTTTTTTTTGTACTTGTTACGTTTGGTCCTTGTACGAATTAGGGAAACCTGTAATGTGCAAAGGACCTGAAAAATAAATTAATAAATTGAGTTCAAATGGAGTTCTTCGTCTTCATGTGCCGTCTTCGGTTCTTCTGACGTTGGCGACCACGCTTGAGAAAATACTCCTGTCTTTAGCGCACGGAACAGTTCCTCAATTGTATGGATACGTGTCCATTCGCGAATGCCATCACCTCCGTGGTATAATTGATAAGTAATTTATTTAAAAAAATGATTCCAATCTGGGATTCACTCGAGACTTCTTGAAAATCTTTCCAATTTGTTGGAATATATTGCTACATGTCAATAAATACAATGTACAACCAATGTTAGTAAAATACAACGTTGGCTTATCAAGACAGGCGCCTTCTACCGATTTTCCCATCATATTAAATAAAGGAAGTAGCATTTTTCTTCTCTTAATATTTGACTTTTTTTTCAATCCGTTTATTTAGAAGGTATCAGTGATGAAAATCTGTATTTGATATGTTCATACATTTATATTGATTTTTTTTTATTTAATGAAGTAATTTATGAGTATAATATAACATTTGTCAAGGTTATTCCTATACACAAATTTATATCTTAAGAATTAACTAGTATAATACAACATTTGTCAAATTTATATCTTAAGAATGAACTAGTATAATACAACATTTTTCAAGGTTATTCCTATACACAAATTTATATCTTAAGAATTAACTAGTATAATACAACATTTGTCAAGGTTATTCCAATACACAAATTTATATCTTAAGAATTAACTAGTATAATACAACATTTGTCAAATTTATATCTTAAGAATGAACTAGTATAATACAACATTTTTCAAGGTTATTCCTATACACAAATTTATATCTTAAGAATTAACTAGTATAATACAACATTTGTCAAGGTTATTCATATACACAAATTTATATCTTAAGAATTAATCTAATTTATATACAAAATGTAGCTATGAACTAACTTAATTTTAATTTCCTAAATGCCATTTTTGTTTTAAATAATCCTTAATATTTATATTTTTAGAAATAGTTAATACCTATCCCATCATCATCATTGTCAACCAGGGTCGATCCACTGCTGGATGAAGGTCTCCCCAAGTTGACTCCAAATAGTTCGATTTTTTGCTCGTTGATGCCATGTGATGCTACCATGCTTCCTGATTTCATCTATCCAACGTACCTTCGGCCTTCTTCTGGGCCTCTTTATGCCTCTTGGGTACCATTGGATTATTTCGGATGTCCATCGGGAGTCTGATATTCTGGCTATGTATCCCACCCATTGCCACTTCATTCTTTTGCACACCTTTATAACGTCTTCTACCTTTGTTATATTGCGAAACCAGGTATTTCGTTTACGGTCTCTTTTACGATTAGTATATACTATAGCAACATGCATCTCTTCATGCCCCTTTGTGCGGTCTGAAGCTTTTATGTGTTATTTACTGTGAGCGTCCATGTCTCGCAGCCATACGTAAGTACTGGGAGAATACACTGGTTGTAAACCCTTCGCTTCAAGGATATTGGGAGATTACTTTTGAAGATGTTCAAACGTCCAAATGAGCTCCAATACCTATTAATTAAATTCAAATTAGATAACAATCGAATTTAGTGATCTTATAGATTAGTTTGTAAATTGTTATTTATTTTGTCAAACACTGTTTATTCCACTTTACGTAGTGGTATAACCCTACCGGTTTCGAGGTTTTCACCTCATCAGAGGAGCACAAAAAAGACTAATCTTGTTTGTGCTCTCCTGGTGATGAGGTGAAAACTTCGAAACCGGTAGGGTTATACCGTTACATAAAGTGGAATAAATAATGTTTGATACAACAAATAAAAATGTCTTTAAACCTCCAAAGTATTAATGATTTAACTATAATTACCCAGATGGGCAATTTTTTGTCATTTTATGGTAAGTAAGAATTCTCGTTCTACACCTGCTAGACGCAGCATTTCGGTGTTTGAGATACGATGAAATCAAGAACTTAAATAAATACAGGTTTATTGATAGCAACATAGTATGTACATAATACATTTAGACACATTTCAAGAACACATTAAAAAGAGAATACATTAAAAAACAGAAGCTATCAAAAGGCCTGGGCTCATCTAATAACATCCCTCCGGCCAAGATACACCCCACCAATATAGGGCGAGCCCAGCCACGGGGACACCAGATGTTTTTCAGTCCACACCCTTGAACACGTAGAACAAGAAGATAAAAAAAACACAGAAAATAAATAGATGACAAAAAAAATACATTCAAGAGACAAGACATTAAAAGGTCCGGGCTCATCCCACAAACATTCCCCCGGCCGAGATACACCCCACCAATGTAGGGCGAGCCCGACCGCAAGGGCATCGGGGGCTTCCATCCCATACCCCCGCATATCTAGATTAAAGAATAAATAAAAAAACAAAAACGTATGGCAGAAAACAAAATAAAAAGTAAACCCACATATACCACCTTACGAAATTAAGAAAAATTAACGAAAAAAAGAAAAGCCTCAAAGGAGTCCAAATTTTACAAAATGACAAATGGGAAATGAAATAGTTGAAACAACATTGAAATAGTTAGGCAGTAATACATTGAAATAGTTAAGCAGTTTTAAAAGAATGAATGAGAAGATAACGCACAAACACGTACGCACAATCCGATTCACCACCAGCGAAAAGAGAGAAAATAAAGAAAAAAAAAAAAAAAAACCAAATAAGATACCGATTAACCACTGAAAAACCTACTAACCACCCAGAAGATAACACTTTAGAGCATCTCTGAAGGTATAACTATTCACCCTCTATTTCAAGGCCTGGGGCAACTCATTCCAGCATTTGCTGGCTGAGTATGAGAAGGATCCTTTGAATAGTGTTAGACCAGTCTTCGATGAATCAACATTTCAATTTCTTCTAGCTTAGTAACATTCTTGTTCTTTATGGTCAATGTTTCAACACCATAAAGTAAAATATAGCACCTAATCATGCATTGTCGAAGTTTAAGATTCAAGTTATCTTTACAAAAACTGATCTCATCTTGAGAAATCCAATTCGGCATCTGACTTCTCTATCTGAGTTAAGGTTACGAATAATAAGGTTTCCTAAATATTTGAAGCTGTCGACTTGCTGTATGGGTTGCCCGGTCAGCTACAGAGATACATCACTTTTGAATTAAGAACATAAACTTAGTTTTTTTAACAATACTATTCAGTCCTTCCTCGTTACGAGGTTTATAGATGCAAACGCATTTAAAAGTGAAACGCATTTATAATAAAACGTTAATTAATTATCTATGCTTATGTTACTCCAATATAAACATGTCGTGATGAGAATGATGGCGTTAAAGAGGGATTAAATTAAATGCTTGTTATTTTAATTACAACAAGTTTTCAAGATCTCAAACAAGAGTTGAACAAATAAAATGTTTCCCACGATTTTTAACAATATTCTTTTGATTATGATTTCGCTTCCCCCTATAAAAAAGCACCACGGTAAAAACGCGGTGAAAGAAGATTATTTGAAATATTTGACAAATTGTAATTTTCACTATGACGAAGTCGAACCAACGTAGAAAATCGATTAATATGCGTGAAGATCGTTTAATTTTTATCTTAAATTTGAACAACGAAATTTATCGATTAAAACAGACCATGACGTGCAACATTGAGTTTTTTTTAAAGATTTTAAGCTGGTTAAATGTATTTACTTATTGGTTACTTTAATTCAAATACATCTGGATGATTTGTTGTCTAGAAATTTTAAAACAGTTTTTTTGAAGTTTAGACCTTTAAAAATATGTTCTCAAAAGAAAATTTAAAAATTCTTAATATTTACGAAGTTATAGCTATAAATGAGGCAAGAGTTACCCCGTACCGGTATGACTCAGATATAGTAATAATCTCAAAATTTTAAACGCGTTTTTCTCGACCTGGTCGACATAAAATCTCAAGTTCTATTCAACCAATCGCCTTCAAATTTAGTATAAAACTTTGGAAATAAATGAAGCAAGTTACGTGGTCGCATAAATCATTCAAATGACTATCCATCCCAACGAAATCCATAAACATATACATGAACACATGCCCACGAACCTCACAAAGACGGACAATCACCCTAACATTATTTTTCATATAAAGTGAGATATCATCAATCAAAAGGAAAGGAAGGGATGGTGGAGAGGAAAGGAAAAGAAAAATCAGGAATGAAACACGTTATTTTACTGACTAGAAATTAAGAGATTTTTCAGTCACTTCTTAAAGCATGTCAAGGACGGAGCGAGTCTTATATTGGTTTGTAACTGATTCTAGAGTCTCACTGCATGAACAGTAAAAGACGACGTAAAGAAAGAGGAGCGGTAAACTGGAAAGGCCAATAAACAATCTCTATTTGAGCGTAGCGCTAATCCATGATTGGAAAGATCCTGAAAATTTTCGGCGAGATAAGAGGGGGTGGGGGGACAGTTAAGGATATTATACAATAGCGACAGTATGTGAATTTGGCGTCTATTTCTAACATTCAACCAGTTCAATGCCTTCTAGTATGAAGTTATGTGATCGTACTTATGTAGGTTGAAAATTAATCTTAGACACACATTTTGAAGACGCTGTAATTTGTCCAGCTGTTCCTCTGTAACATCCAAGTGACATACGTCCGCATAGTCCAGAATCGGAAAGAGCAGAGATTGAGTAAGTTCATAAATTATAATATATAAATAACATTATTTAAGCTAAACTTAAGCCCATTTTTATCAAGATAAGCCCCTCACATCACGATGCTAGTGGGGAGGTGCAGTCATCCCTGACCTCCTCACGAATGCGTGGTTTAATAAATTCTTGCAGCAAGTTCAAGTAAACGGAAGTATGTGTATAATATTTTTGGGACACCCTATATTATTATGAAAGACAATAGTTTAACAGTTTTTTTCATATTGTTTTTTTTAGATAGAACAAAATAAGTTTATTTTTTGGTGCATGATGCTGATAATCAGATAAAATATATGTACAGTGTATAACGACAGTGCAGTAAACGATCGTCCTGTTTTCACTTAAGAGGGGCTATTCTACTCTAGAGGCGTGAATTTCGGGCGTTTTTTCAGACTTCATAAAAAAAACTGAAAACATTTTTCGTAGGCATTTTTTACAGTTTGTTTAGTAATGATTTGAAAATGTACAAAAAAAATTTTGAAAAAAAAAAATTTTTAATTCAAGATGTTATCTTGTAAAAAAGGGGGGTAAAGTGGTCGACATGATTGAAACCTTTTTGTAAATTGGAAACAAAAATCATACATAGTTTCTTAATAAAAAATAATGTCGTTATAGTTGGTACCAAAGAAAATGTTAAAATGGTGGCTGTTTAAATTTTTTTTTAATGTTTTTAACCTTTTTTTTTAATATTTAATTAAAAAAAAAATTGTTTTAAATTTTTTCAAGGTAGGGACGATTTAAAAACGTTTATTAAAGTTTTGTGTCAAATTTGAAGGCAATCGGTTGAACTAAACTTGAGATTTTATGTCAACCAGGTTGAAAAAAGTAGTTTCGAGAAAAACGCGTTTAAGGTTTTAAGATTATTGTCCGAGTCATATCGTTGCGGCGTAATTGCTGCCACGTTTATAGCTATAACTTCGTAAGTATTGAGAATTTTTAAATTTCCTTTTGAGAAGATATTCTTAAAGGTTTAAACTTTAAAAATTTGCAAAAAAAATCAAATTTCTAGTGTAGAATACCCCCTTAAGGCCTCTCTGGTTGGTTGGAAATTATTGCCACATTGTTAATTACCCGACAGGTTTTACTGTATACAACTAAAGTGTTATAAAATACAATATAATATGGAGTCTTCATATTGATGACAAATAAAAAGGAATCCTTATTTATACAAATAAAAAAGAGATCTTGAGTAACACAAATAAAAAAGAGATCTTGAGTAACACAAGGAAGTAAAAAAATATTTACAAGAAAAAAAATTAGCGGTCTTCACTTGGCGAGAAAAAAACCTTTTGACATGATTTTATTGATCAACGCAAAACAGAGTGAGATTCTTTGAATAAATTAAATGTCAAAAACGCTTTTAACTTTCCAACGATGGTTAAAAATAGAAAATCGTAACTGAAAATAAACCTTTTTACGAAAGGTGGGAACAACCTTACAAAGAGTGAAAAGATTCGAAATTATACGGAGGAATTGCGATGTTTGTTCTAATATTAAAACTTAATTTTACGCCATTTCTTAAATTATAACCCAATATTTACAGAATACCTGTCATGTCGCTTGTCTCGCATTATAATCCGTCCATTCATGACAAGTTAATTAGTGGTTTTCGGAACATGAATTTGCGGTTGACTTGAGAAAATAGGAGCTTGAATAAACGCATTGTTTTTTTTTCAGGGCTTTTGAGTCGTGGAGTTGATAGGTTTTTTGTCGAAATCAGAGATGCAATTTAAAATTCGACTCAGAATTCCTTTACATTTTTTAAAACTTATTAGCTATAACATGAAATTATGAACTACAAGTATGTACCATCTATTTATTTATTTAACACTTTTATTGCAAATACAATCAATGCGGACGTATGTTACTTGGATGTTGGACCGTTGTAGGAACAGTTGGACAAATTACAGCGTCTTCCAAATGTGTGTCTAAGATTCATTTTCAACCTACGTAAGTACGATCATATAACTTCATATCAGAAGGCATTGAACTGGTTGAATGTTAGAAATATACGCCAAATTCACATAATGTCTCTATTGTATCATATAATATCCTTAACTGTCCCGCCGCCCCCTCTTATCTCGCCGAAAAATTTCAGGACCTTTCCAATCATGGATTAGCGCTACGCTCAAACAGAGATTGTTTATTGGCCTTTTTAGTTCACCGCTCCTCTTTCTTTACGCCGTCCTTTACTGTCCATGCAGTGAGACTCTGGAATAAGTTACTAACCAATATAAGACTCGCTCCGTCGATTTATGCGACCACGTAACTTGCTTCATTTACTTTTGTTTGGTTAGTTGGAAGAGATTGCCGCCTGGCAATAAGCCCGCCAGATTGTATTTGCAATAAAAGTGTTAAATAAATAAATAAAAATAATCTTATTTTCCTTCATGTAATTTTATTTTTATTTTTTATAAACTTAATACATGATTTCTTAGAAATAATTAACACCTACATATTACTTATAACTAGATAACAATTCTGACAACTAATTATTTAGCAAGAAAAAGTCCACTCGTTCAGGCTACTTTTATTCTATCACATTCACTCAGACCTTGGTCGTCCCAGCTAATACTGCAGGTGACCTAGTCAGGCAACAGATAATGCTTCGGGAGCCTGTGCTTATAACGGAAGTAAGCCCCCAGGGAAGCGACTAAGGGATTGCTGTGATTTTGTTGACTTTTATAGAACTTCACGGTCCAAGTGAGGATGTGGTGCTGTAGGGTTTCTTCTCGCTGTTCGGCAGGAAGTCGGGTAAGACTTGTTTTGGGATGGGTGTTAAAAGATGTCTTGAATGCCTTGTTCTGCACTCGCTGGAGTTTCAGGTGACCCGTGTTTCTCACTCTAACCTAAACGGGTGCAGCATAGGTCAAGTCCTTATACTCAAGCGACTACTACCTCAAATGGATGCCCGAAAGCTGGTGAAGCGAGCGAACTGAGATTCTATTTCTTGCGTTCCCATATACCGAAAAAGAGTGAGAGTGAGGCGTGAATAGCGTCACTTCCTCACCCATAGTGGTTTTTTAGAATGAATATACCTACGTCACACACTGGCACACGTTTGATTGTTTGGTGAATTTATTCTCGATTTTCACAAAATATCTCTGATGTGGCCGATAAGTGCTAATTATTATTAACATAATTTTTTTTCATTCACTGCGTAAATGTATTACGGAGGAATACCTAAAATCTGAACCCAGTATTTATTATATTTTATAGACATACTCGTATTAAAGTTTTTAGAAGCAATGTGTACTAGTTACACATCACAGGGAAGGAAGGGTTAATAAATACTGAATTTATAATAATTCAAAGAGAGTATGCATGTTTTTGGGACACTGTATACATTTAATACAATTGAAATACAGTTAACAACTAAAATTTTGCTTTAACGACACCTATCTCAGAAATATGAAGCTACATTCCTGACAACATTTTATTGTACAATGTGAAAAATCAGAGGAAATAAATCCAAGAAAGATTTACTTAGCTGTTGTAGTAGTAAACCATATAAGTACAATACAATGAGATTTATACAATTGTTTTTTCCCACCCTTATCCCTTGGCGCATGGTCCAACAAAACCTCCCCGGCCTTTGCATGGCGCGAGTGTGGAGCGCAATCTCACTGAAAGGTTTACACTTGCCTATTGTATGAAAATATATATTATACAATGTTTTGTATCGCTCGCTTTGTATTATTTTGTTCCTCATTCGTGGTATTTCTTAAAATATCCGTAATGGTGATTTAGACATGTCAAAGATCAAGAGAAATAGGAGACGATATTGTCTTCTTCGTCTTCTTTACACCTCATCAATCTGGGTCGGGGCTTCAGCGCTTAAACTCTCTAGGCGAGTTACTTTTGGACTCTTTCGGGAACGATTTTTAATAACGAGTTGAAGTCGGGCCTAGGACAGTAATTTAATGTGTCAATAGATATATGTACGAGGGTCACCCAGAAAGTAAGGTTACAACATTTATGTAGGATCGAAAAATGCTTGTATTTCATTGAAATTCACAGGATACTTCACAAATATATTAGACTATTTTTTAACGTAATTGCTGTTGAGATCGAGACATTTCTGTAGTCGGGGCATCAGTTTTTGTATGCCAGTGTCATAGACCTCCGCCGCCAGCTCTTTCAGCCACTTCTTCACAGCTTCCTCGACCTTCCGGTGTAGTGACACACCCACGTCTCATCCCCCATCACGATAGAGTCCAGAAAAGCTACTCCCTGCTGTGCAAAACGATCCAAAAATTCACGTGCGGCGGTCACGCGATTTTGACGGTGCTCCGGTGTGAGCATTTTGGACACCCATCTCGCACACAACTTCTTGTAACCAAGGTTTTCCGACACAATATTACCAAGGACACTTCGAGAAATATCAGGAAATTCTTCGTGAAGGTCGTCAAGCGTCACGCGACGGTCATTTTGCACTTGTTCTTCAATTTTTTGCATAAATTCGTCAGAAATCACTGCCTTGCCTCGTCGTGAGTATCAGTACGGCCTTCTCTGAACAACCTAACCCACTTCGTGACATGTTGTCGACTCATCATATCACTACTATAAATTTCCACGAGCTTCCGATGAATATTCGCGGCGGTATTGTTCTGCAAAGTCAAAAAACAGATGACCACGCGGGTCTCGCACGGACGAGAGTTGGCGGGAGCGCGCGACGACCTCTCCATTGGAAGAATTTACTGTGACTAAGCAAACTGACCGTTAGGATCCCCCCTACACACCAGGTGTACCAACTTTGAAACAAAAAATATTCCCCCGGCCTCAGGAGCCCTTGCAACCTTAGTTTCTGGATGACCCTCGTATTTGAGTATTTTTTTATCTTTCGTTTCTATATATCAGGTCTGTCAATATGAAACCGGATTTTTTTTATAGAAAATACACATTTATTGTATGAAAATGGTAAAAAATATTTTATTTAAAGTATTGCTCATTTTCGTAAGAAGTGAGGCGCTGCTCAGCAAGTGCGTGTCCCATCGATGCAAATAAGTAGTAATCGGATGGAGCCATGTCTGGTGAGTAAGCCGCATGCGAAAGTATTTGCCAACTAAACACCTCGATCGTTTCCTTGACCGGTTTCGCTGTGTGCAATGGTGCATTATCATGAAGCAAAATCACTTTGTGTTGCCTCTTTTGATATTCTGGTCGTTTTTCACGCAATGCTTGGTTCAAATCCCTCATTTGTTGCCGGTAGCGTTCAGTATTAACGGTTTCGCCCGGTTTTAGCAGCTCATAATAGATAACACCCTTCTAATCCCACCAAGCACAGAGCATTGTCTTCCGTCCATAGCGATTTGGCCTTGCAGTCGATGTCGCCGGTTCGCTTGGTGTTACCCATGATCTTTTACGCTTAGGATTCCCGAAATATATCCATTTTTCATCGCCAGTCACAATTCGATGGAGAAATGATTTTTTTTTGTACCTGGCGAGCAGCATTTCGCAAGTGGTTTTTCGGTTTTCCTGCTGCCTTTCATTCAGTTCATGTGGGACCCATTTTCCCATCTTCTGGATCTACCATGGCTTTCAAACGTAAGGAGACGGCTTCTCGTGTCACATTTAATTGATCCGCGAGTTGTTGTTGCGTTTGAGCGTCATCCTCATCCAACAATGCTTGCAATTCGGCATCTTCAAACTTTCTCGGTGGTCTTCCACGTTCTTCGTTTCTCACGTCAAAATCACCACTTTTGAATTTTTTAAACCACTCAAAGCACTGTGATTTACCAAGAGCATGCTCACCGTAAGCTTTGACAAGCATTCGATGCGATTCTGCAGCAGTTTTCTTCAAATGGTAACAGAAAATTAATGCTGTCCGCGAATCATAGTTTTCTGGCACAAAAACAGATATGTTCAACGCTATGAAAACATATTAAACGTGTATTGTTGTGAGTTAAAAGTCTTTGACAAATGTAAACACAAGAAAAAGGCGCCAGTGACACGCCTTGACAGTCACTACATTGACAACTAGAGCCATCTATGAGCAAATTCCGGTTTCATATTTACAGATTTACAGACCTGATATTACTGATTTTATGCGACTTATGTGTTATAAATTGTGGGGATTTTTATGGAGTCTTAGGTTCAATTCTAGGTGAATTAACCTCCAAATTGGTTATACTATTTCCTACGACCTCAATGGCTTAGTTGGTAAGACGCTTGTCTCCCAAACCGGAGATTGCGGGCTCGATTCTAGTTGGAACCCAGATTTTTTTTAAAAAGGATTCAACCCTGTTTTTCACTTAAGGCCTCTTTAACATATTTCTGGTTGGTTGGACGATATTGCCACTAGCCCGCAATAAGCTCGCCAGGCTGTTCTGTATGCAACGAAAGTATAATATAATACAACACTATTAGACTATTTTGCATCATAATTTATGTCTTTCCGCGGCTTATATGCTACTGTATCATGAATTATTATAGCGCTACTAAGTGATGCAAAACAGCCCTATATATAAAAAAAACGATACCTAACGACAGGCTGCATCCAATTAAACCTTTCGATAGTCTTGGGATCTTGGTCTTCTTACCATCAGAACTTTGAGTTTGATCTTTTAAGAGTGTATGCTTACTGAAGTGCAACAGCGTGGACGCTAAAAATCAATACATCTATAAGATGATTGATAATCATACTCGATCACAGGGGATTGTCTTTCTAAAAGAAAATTGTTCATAATGTTGATATTTTAGCTTTGTTTATTAAGTGTTGCTATGGTTTGTAAAGGTCACTTTAGTGTTGTGTATATAGTGTTGAAATAAATAAATATTATCACGTAAAGATAGTTAAAATTGTTAGCGGTGAACTTTTGGTACCTTTTTATTGGATACCGTCACAGATTGGTTCCGAAACCACAGATAGAAGTCGAACGACTTACCATTGGTCACGAAGGATGGCAATTAAAAGGCCGATCTCCGTAAGCCATTAAGTAAGATGCTTGATTGCTATCCGGACTTTTAGGTTCGATTTCCGATGGAACCCAAAAATAAAAGAAGAAAAAGTGCTTTAGTGCTCTCTACACATGCAATGAAGAACCGGTAATGCTATGGCTACTCCAATGGTTCTAAACCATATTTTTTTTTACCTATCGGCCACCCTCTTCAATATATCTGAATTACTAACTTAGATGTATTGGACGATACTACACGAAGAAAATAGAGCTGAGAAGGATGTTGTCTCTTGGCCACGCACTTCAACATGTGTGGATAACAAATTAACCTAGGAGTGCTAATGGATAACACTCTCTCATGGCGAGATCAAATAAATGAGGTAAGCCAAAGGATCTTCTTCAGCCTTCATTCCCTTAAAGTGTTGCAAAGATTCCTACCAACTAAAACCAAAATTTTACTCGTACAATCTCTGCTCTTTCCGATTCTGGACTATGCGGACGTATGTTACTTGGATGTTACAGAGGAACAGCTGGACAAATTACAGCGTCTTCAAAATGTGTGTCTAAGATTTATTTTCAACCTACGAAATTACGATCATATAACTTCATACCAGAAGGCATTGAACTAGTTGAATGTTAGAAATAGACGCCAAACTCACATACTGTCTCTATTATATAGTATCCTTAACTGTCCCGCCACACCCTCTTAACTCGCCGAAAATTTTCAGCGTCTATCCAATCATGGATTAGCGCTACGCTCAAACAGAGATTGTTTATTGGCCTTTCCAGTTCACCGCTCCTCTTTCTTTACGTCGTCCTTTACTGTTCATGCAGTGAGACTCTGGAATCAGTTACAAACCAATATAAGACTCGCTCCGTCTTTGGCATGCTTTAAGAAGCGACTGAAAAAACTCTTAATTTCTAGTCAGTAAAATAACGTGTTTCATTCCTGATTTTTCTTTTCCTGTCCTCTCCACCATCCCTTCCTTTCCTTTTGATTGATGATATCTCACTTTATATGAAAAATAATGTTCGGGTGATTGTCCGTCTTTGTGGGGTTCGTGGGCATATTCTCACATATATGTTTATGGATTTCGTGGGGATGGATAGTTATTTGAATGATTTAGGCGACCACGTAACTTGCTTCATTTACTTTTTCTGGTTGGTTGGAAGAGATTGCCGTCTGGTAATAAGCCCGCCAGATTGTATTGAAATAAAAGTGTTAAATAAATAAATAGAGTAAGTTGAGAAGTAGTATAAATAGATTACTGAGTAGCTCAGTATTACTAAAAAGATTAGCGTTAAATGTTCCTAACAGTTACACTAAACTGCGCCGGCAGGAACTGTTCTTAATTACATCCGGAAGAACGGGTCACCCAACCGTTATGAGTGTTGGAAGGGCTTTAACTCTTTTGAATGGGACTGCTTTGGATATTGACATTTCATATCACATTGTCAAAAGTAAAAGAAACTTTGCTTCTTACTGGGGGCGTTAGAAAGCACTCATCAACTTTTTTTTTTATTAAACAAAGTAAATTATTGTATAAACATTTGTCAAGGCTATACCTATATACAAATTTATTACTTAACTAATCTTATTTATATATTATGATTTATGAACTTACTTAATCTTATTTTCCTACATATCATTTTATTTTATTTCTTCAATCTTAATATATGAGATCTTAGAAATAATTAACACCTACATAATACTTATAACTAGATAACAATTCTTACACTAATTATTTAGCAAGAACAAGTCCACTCGTTCAGGCTACTTGTATTCCATCACATTCACTCAGACCTTGGTCGTCCCAGCTAATACTGAAGGTGGACTAGTCAGGCAACAGATAATGCTCCAGGAGCTTGTGCTTATAACGGAAGGGTAGATCGGATTTACTCTCGTAAGCCCTCAGGGCAGCGACTAAGGGATTGCTGTGATTTTGTTGGCTTTTATAGAACGTCACGGTCCAAGCGAGAATATGAGTTATTTAAGTTCCAATTAAATTGGGCTAAGTTTGTATTCTGAATGAAAATAAATAAAGATATCAAATTTTATTAAGATGAATTGGCGTTGAATTGATATAGAATTTCTTGGTGGTATAACTAAATAATACTCAGGTAAATTGTATGTATATACATACATCAGACAAGGCGCCTCTCATTTATGTACATATGTTGTTTATTTTCAATTTTCCGCTTTCCGAAGAGGAAAAAATATATATCTCAGAGGAAGATCTTATTTTAAAGAGCAGGTAAGAACATTTCATTACGTTACACGTAATGAAAAGAAAGCAATTTTATGTTTTCTTGCCATTTTACCATATTAATCCTAAAATTTCCATAACTATTTAAAATTTATTATCCTTTCACAACTTCCGTGGTTTATTAGGTAAGATGATTTTCGTTGGAACCCAATTTCTTTTTCTTTGAAAGCTTTTTGATTGGTCGGTAGAGATTGCCACCAACGTTCTACCAAAATTTTTAATTTTTTTTTTATTTCACCTGGCGAGTTTATTGCCATGTGGCAATCTCTTCCAACCAACCAGAAATCTGTTTTAATGGACCCTAAGTGAAAACCAGACTGGAATTCCATTTAAAAAATTCCTGGATTCCAACGGGGATCGAACCCGCAACCTCCGGATCGGCAGACAAGCGTCTTACCACCAGGCCACGGAGGTCGTCATTGTATTTATTTATATATCGTCATTCATTGTGTGTGCAATCAACTTATATGTGCAAGAAAAAAAAGGGGGAAGTGCGCAAATATGCATATTGATGCATAGATAAACTAAGTTGTCAACATAATGTACCACGATATCATAAATTACATTTTTCAAATATGTAGGTTATATATAAAAAATATATATGTTAAAAGTTCCAAAAGTTACAAGTTCCAAGTTACAAAATATGGTTACAAGTTCCTTTCTTTGAGTGTGTGCGGAAGATGGAAACATGTGTGCGGACAATTTTTAACAGATGTGCGGCCGCACACGCGCACACCTTAGAGGGAACGTTGATTGCCACATGGCAATAAATACACTGGGTTATACTATTTACAAGAAAAGTGTAATATATTACATATTGTATGAAAACTTCTGTAGTATGTCTAATATACAGTACAACTTGTTAAATATATTGAAATGTGTTAATTCGTTTCGACCAATCAGAAATATGTCCAAAGGCCTTATGTGAAACAGTAGATTGGGTTTCTTTTTATTTGGGTTCCATTTGAAATTTAATCTGAAACTTTAGATAATCGTGCAATCAATCAAACCACGAAGATCATGATTTGGCTGAATCTGTATAAAATAAATTAGCATTATGGTTCCTTAAATATCTAAAAACAGGTAAAATTTTAAATGTATCCCCTCGCGTATACTTATTTCTTATACGAACATATACTCGTACGTAGTTATTATTAGTAACGCTTATACTACTAAAGAAAATGTAGCATGGTCCCTGTGACGTTTCACAAATTTGCCCCAATACAACTTTGTAACGACGTTCAGTAATTTTAATTATTTTATCAACTTTAATATAAGCCTTGATTCTAATAAATAGCACGTTATTTAGGTAAATACATTACATAAAACTAACAATAATGACAAATTAATAAATCTTGTTACAAATTAGCAAAAATATGTAAGTTTGTTAAAATCAAATAATGTTTGGCGACGTTCGTCAAGTCTGCATTGGCTAGGGATGGGCTATGTGATAATTGGAGATTCGATTTTTATATATAAAATTGAATGTTCGTAATTAGTATTAATTCACAGTAGATCTTGGCCTATTTAAATATACTCGTAGATACAAATCATATAATACACCAGAAAGTCAGTATAATGAAAATTAGGAATTAAAACGTCAGTTTAGAGAAAAACAATTTTTCGGTTTATAAAAAACGATCCGATTTGTAAAAAAAAAGATTTGACCCTTTGAGACATGACATTTCAAACATCACAGAGACCAAGCTACATTTTCTTGAGCATAGTAGAAATATGGGGAGATCGGGGTGTTTCCAATCTTACGAAGAAAAAGCTATTTCACTCGAAAGTTTCTAATATCAAGAATATTACGCTCAAACATGGACAGTAAAATCAGAGAACATTTAAGAATAAATTTCTTTGAAATGTGATTTTGTCGTCAGATGTTGAGAGTCCCATGGACCTCCATAAGAACGAATGTCTGCATACTCCAGTAGATACAGAACGATTGTTCTCAATATGCTCCTAGCGCATTCTGCGGTTTTTCGGACACATTTCCAGACGTGAGTCAGGTAACCTGGAGAAATTGATAGTTATGGGAAATGTGCCAGGAAGAGGGCAGACGTAGAGCGTCAGCAAGATAGAGTGATCAGGTGAAGGAATCGACTAGTGGAAGCCTGTATACTACCATGTAAACAGGAAGTAACTAAGAGGATTGCAGACGTGTCATCGCAACCTGTACAACAAACATATCAAATATCACGTCTCCCAGTAATGAGAAACGACAGAGATGATGATGATGATGACATAACTTATCAATAAATCTAATGGAACTTATCTATATTTTATCTGTTTTTAGATATTTGAGGAAACATAATATATGGGTTAGTGTATAATAAAATAAATCATCACTTTATCCACATGGATCAGCCCGTTCGACCTAGTCGACCGAATGGGCCAATGGAAAGATATTGTTTCAAGTAAAACAAGAGTGATCTGTTATGTATCATTATTTCTCAACCCTTTTAGCCTAGCAAAAAAATGAAATGAAGAATTCGCGACTTTTCTGCAAAAACGAAATATCTTATTGATGCCACTCAAATGTTGTACTTGTACAAAGACGATACGCCTTATCGGGTAATATCTACTATTTTACGTCACTAACAGAGACATAAATGTGTTCACATTTCTCAGAAAATCTGTTGTTTTCTTTTTGTATACGCAAGAAATGTTTTTTTCGCAACCACCCAGGGGGTTGAGAAATAATAATAAAAACCATTAATAATCTTCTACCTATCTACCATTTATTTAGTCATAAATTTCTAAGATTCATAAATTTTAAACTTGGAATACCACATGAACAAAGAAATTATCCTAACTTATTAAATACAGTGAAACTCTTGAAGTTGTCTGACAGAAGAAAAACAGCCGATATAGTACTGCTATACAAAATCATTCACTCAGTGATTGATGCACCTCACTTACTCGCAAGTATTTCATTTCGTATTCTCACTAGATCCACAAGACAGCTGAATCCCTTTTATACCGAAAATTGCTATACTGACTATACAATCAACTCCTCTATAATTCGTATGCAAAGACTTGGAAACGAGTTTTGCAACAATTTAGATATTTTTAATATAAGTATATATAGTATTCGCCAGAATATCACAACAATATTTAGAAATAGCTACTAACTTTGTGCTCTCCTTTAATAATATAAATAACGTAATATAAACCAAACATTAAGGACAATACTTTGCCTCTGGAGTTGAGTAACCCTGCATCAACATGTATGAAGCTTTTAATTCTGCAAAGCAACTCAATATACTCGTATATCCATAAAATTCGCACAAAATTCTCAAAGATTATTAAATAAATTTAAAACGATGACTGTAATTTATTATTACTACTGCTTTTTGTATCTTCACGTAAGTTTAAGATAAAGTTTTGTATTATTTGTCAATAATTTTAAGTACTTGTATAACCTGTCACATGTTCATTTGTATATAAAGACACTGTTGTGTCGTCAATTAAAGAAATAAATAAATAAATCTATATGTCTTTTAAGACACTGTACTGAGGTATTACCTGTGTTGTGCTGTCTCGTGCCCCGATAAGGTTGGCGATTGTTTTTAAAACAAATCGAACGAAACGTTTTGTTTAGATGAAATTGAATGAGCTGAGAGAATTAAATATTGGTGTACGAGTGCTATAGTAAAACTCGCGGGCAATTTAATCAATGTGAAAGGAAGGGAGAGATTCTCGGTTCAAAGTTTATATAAAAGCGGATTTATTGATCTTTTTTATTTATTTACTAAATAAGAATGCAATGTACGAATATATATATATATATATATATATATATATATATATATATATATATATATATATATATATATATATATATATATATATATATATATATATATATATATATATATATATATATATATATATATATATATATATATATATATATATATATATATATATATATATATATAATATATATATATATATATATATATATATATATATATATATATATATATATATATATATATATATATATATATATATATATATATATATATATATATATATATATATATATATGATAGAATTTTCGCAAGCGGAAAAAATGTACGTATCAAATACGCTCTTTAAAAAGAGATCACAAAGAAGGTGGACGTGGAGAGGGCCAAATGGCACATTAAACGAAATAGACTACATACTGGTTAATAATAAAAGAATGATTGAAGACTGTAAGGTAATAAACAGATTCAACACGGGAAGTGACCACAGACTTGTACAGTCCACCATCAAAATAAACACAAAAATGGAGAAATATAAACTTATCAAGAGCCAAAAGACAAGAATAAATATAGAAGCACTGCTCTCAAATAAAAGAGAAGAGTTCCGTTACCAAACAAAATGCAAACTCCAAGCTCATACGAGAGAAGGAAACCGAGAAAATATAGAATTATGGAGTGAAACTATAATGGATGAAATAAAAGAAATCGCATTAAATGTGGGGGAGAAACCCCAAAAACCCAGAGACTCAAAAATTTCAGACGACACAAAACAACTCATGACAAAAAGAAGGGACTTCAAAAAAGACGATAGTATACGACAATCAATCGAATATACCGAACTATGCAAAACCGTAAGAAAAAAGGTAAAAGAAGATATAAGGAAATACAACTTAAACCTAATACAAAAGACAATAGAGCAGAACCGTAGCTACAAAAGAACCTCCCAAATGCTAAGTGACGGAAACAAACAAATAACGGCCCTGCTCAAAAAGGATAACAGCAAAACCGAAAATCGGGAAGAAATCATAAGGCGAGTCCACGAATTCTACTCAGAACTATTTCAAGACATTGAAAACACGAGAGATAGACCGAACAACCAAACAAATGATCAGGTTCCTGAAGTTCTTATTAGAGAAGTTGAAAAAACCATAAATAGTATGAAAAACGGAAAATCGGCAGGAGATGACGGCATAACAATAGAAATTCTTAAGGCAGCAGGAGATGAAATATATCCCATCTTAGCAAAAATAATGACACATTGCATTAACAACGGGAAAATTCCCACAAAATGGAATACAGCAAAAGTGATTCTTCTTCATAAGAAAGGGGACAAAAGCGACTTAAAGAACTATAGACCCATCAGTCTCATGCCAATCATTTACAAAGTATTTACAAAAATAATAACAACTAGAATACAAAAACAGCTAGACGATATGCAACCAAGAGAACAAGCTGGATTTAGAAGTGGATATAGTACAATGGACCATATACACACAATGAGGCAAGTAATAGCAACATCGAATGAATATCGAAGACCCCTAAGCATGTGCTTCATAGACTTTGAAAAAGCATTCGACTCTGTAAAACACGAATACATATTTGAAGCACTCAGGAAACAAGGAATACAACCGGCTTATATAAGAATAATACAAAATATCTACCTAGAAGCAAAAGCAGTGGTGCATCTTCCAGAAAAAACAGAGGAAATAACAATTACAAAGGGAGTAAGACAAGGAGACGCGATGTCACCCAAACTCTTTACAGCTATACTAGAAGAAATATTTAAAACCTTAAACTGGGAAGGTATGGGCATAAAGATCGATGGCGAATATCTCTCTAACCTGAGATTCGCAGATGATATCACACTACTAAGCGAAACAAGAGAAGAACTGGAGAAAATGATTCAAGAGCTTAACTTAGCCAGCAATCGAGTGGGCTTAAAAATGAACCTCGCTAAAACCAAAGTAATGTTCAACCAATATACACGTGCATCAACGAGACAAATTAAGATTGGCGACATAACCTTAGAAGAAGTCCCCCACTATATATATTTAGGACAACAAATATCAGCAGACGGGAATATGATCAATGAAATTAACAGAAGAATAAAAATGGGCTGGAGCGCATTTGGAAGGAACAGTAGAGTTTTCAGGGAAAATCTCCCGTTATGTCTAAAAAGCAAAGTCTTCGATCAATGCATCCTCCCGGTACTCACATACGGCTGTGAAACGTGGACCCTTAACTCAAAAATAATACAGCGCCTCGTCACTACACAAAGAAGCATGGAAAGAAGTATGCTGGGGATAACAAAAAGAGATAGAAAGACAATTACGTGGATAAGAAGCCAAACGAAGGTCACAGACATAATGGAAAGAATACTCAAAAGTCAATGGGAATGGGGCAGGACACGTGGTGAGAAGGGAAGACAATAGATGGACTAAAAAGAGCACAGATTGGATACCACGAGAAACAATCAGACCGAGGAGAAGACCTCAAAAACAGATGGGACAGACCCTTCGTAAAATTCGCAGGCGTGACCTGGCAAAGAGAAGCGAGAGACCGCAAGATATGGAAATCTTTGAAAAGCGCCTTTACCCAGCAGCGATCAAACCAAGACACAGAAGAACAATAAAGATTTAAACCAAACAAAACGACCAACAAGTAAATCTAAACCTGAACCCGACATATTCACAAACTTTTATGCTAATTCATTCGAAAATAAATTACTACTTTAAAAATAATATCTATGCTCTCAACTACTGAGGCTACTAATGCATGTACTAATAATTCTTTCTTTCCAGCATTTTAATACCACACCAAGTGTACCAATATGGTTAAAATCGAAGCATTTCATGCTGAGACAAAATCACTAGGTGTCCTCCAAAGCTGTACGGCGGACAGAAAACGGAGGTAGCCACTACCCTAATATGACAAAACCTGGCGGGTTTCACTAAGACAACCGGTGAACAGATGTGAAGCCCAAAATTTAAGTCATAGGGGTGCCCTCACTCAGCAATGGGTAGAAAAAGGGCAGATAAAGATAAAGATAAAGATATATATATATATATATATATATATATATATATATATATATATATATATATATATATATATATATATATATATATATATATATATATATATATATATATATATATATATATATATATATATATATATATATATATATATATATATATATATATATATATATATATATATATATATATATATATATATATATATATATATATATATATATATATATATATATATATATATATATATATATATATATATATATATATATATATATATATATATATATATATATATATATATATATATGATACTCGTGTATATATTTTTTAAACGAATATATATGACCTTAGTCATAGGTATCCTTACACCCTCGAATACTAGACGGAAAAAATGTCAATGTTATTTGAGGGGAGTATTACAGCGCGGGGTTTGAACTGAAGACCTTCCGCACGGAAGTCCAGTGTGTTATCACGCGGCCATGCATTTTGTTAATAAGAAAATATTATTTTCAACATAGGTATATTATAAGATACCTATATAGTGAAGTACGAGCACAAACTAATAAAGCGATAGCGTCGGATTGCTGCCTGCGGGACACTATATGGAGAAACAAACATATGTTGACCGAAAGTAAGGTCAGGATATATAAGACATGCGTCCGCCCCATCAAGACATATGGGATGGAAGTGAGAGCCGATACCAACAGGACAAAGAACCTTCTCATAGCGGCAGAAATGGGAACCCTACGCTTCATCGCAGGCAGAACTCTTAGAGATCGGATCAGAAATGAGACGGTAAGGTCTGTCTGTGGTGTTGAAGACATAGTGAGGTGGGGAAGAAGCAGAAGGCGCTTCTGGAGGGATCATGTGCACCGAATGGAGAATATAATAATGGTAAAAATCGCTAGGACTGAAAACCTTAACAGCATGAGATTACCAGGAAGGCCGCCGAAAAGGTGGAAGGAGAGCTGGACGTCATCATCCCAGGACAGCCCACCATCACAAACAGGTCATACGAACTAAATCAAGAGGAAGAAGAAGAAGATTGTAAGATGACGAAAGGATATTTAAGATGGTTTGGACTTGAGGAGATAATGAATGTTTAAAAAATAACTAAGCGAATATACACATCAGAAGTGCAAGGCGTGCGTGAAAAAGATAAACAGAGGAAAACGTTGCTGAACCAAATGGACCAGATTTTGAAAGAAAGTAAAGTGAGATGTATGCAAAATATATGATTGTGCATGACGGGATGTGTGAATGTGAACAATATAACAAAATAGAAATGTTTGGAGATCTGTTCTTTCTGCCTACCTCACAAGGGATATGACGTGATGATATGTTTGTATGTAATTATAAATTGTTACCCTATTGGATTTATTACCTTATGACAGTCTCTTTAAACCAACCAGAAAATGTTAATGCAGAAGTGAAACTGGATATTTTTTGGAGTGAAACATATTTAAAAAAACTGGGTATCATCGGGAATCAAACCCGAAGCAAACGGGTTGGAAGAGATAAACGTTTAATCAACTAGGAGATTGGAGGCCATATATTAGTAAAAAAACAAATAAGCATAATTTATTATGTTCAACATTCTTGTATTTTGTCAATGACAATTTTTCAATAATCATTCAAATCAAGACGACCTCCGTGGCCTTGTTAGTATGACTAAAAACCTAGGGGTAGTTCGAGTCTTGTTGGTGGAAATTACGTCGTGATTGACTCATGGCGTTGTGACGTAATTATACCAGTCACTCACTCGGTGGCAATCAGAACATTATTCGTTTATATAACGTTTTGTTTATAAAGTTTATATACGTTTTTTTTATAATTTAACATTAGCGTAAATTTATCGGTCAATAAAACTATCCATCCTAATATATCCCACGGCGGAGCTTTTCAGAGAGTATCAGGTCCTGAACATAGCCAATTTACATCTCAAATCCATTCTCTGGCACTACCATCGAGAGGAAGGGAAGATGCAGACGACTCAGCAGACACACATGACACGCATGGCAACTAATGAAATGTTCACCATCTCCAGAGTTAAAACCTCTTTTGTCCAAAGGCAATATGCTTATTTGGCTCCCATTACATACAATGGCGTGCCGACTTCAATAAAGGTAAAGGTAGGAAAACCATTTAGACAGTCGATCGGAGTGTGGTTGTTATTGCGACAGGATTTTGAGTACTTGGGCTTTCAGGATGAATGACGAGTGGAAAAGATTTGTGTGAGCTCGTGAGTGTGGGTTTCTTCTTGTTGTTTTATTTTTGGTTGTTTTTGTATTTGTGTTTCTGTGTATTTTTTGATTTAATTTTAATTTTGTTTTAATTTTAATTTTTATTCTTATGATTGTGTGCGGTATATTGTGGGATGAATATTTTTGGTCTTTCTGTAGTGATGTGTGAGGAGTTGAATTTCGCAAGATGTTACCAGTTGTAGTTGAGTGCCACTGTTTGTCAGGTTGATGAGAGCGTGCAACGGGGTTTTGTTTTTTTTGTGTAATCAAAAATCGGAAAGAAGTATCGATTTATTTTTTCATGCTAAATATCCTCAGTGAGATACAGGCAAAATCCTAGTTTACTGGGGATACGACAAGTGAAAGGCAGCAAGCCCAGATCCATTAAAATTGTATGTCCAAATCAAATTACCTCTTGTTTTTTCACAAATTGTGTATATTTCTTGTCATGTGTAATAATAATAATAATAATAATAATATCGCGATTGGATTATTTTCATAAAATTCATGAACTCTGTGACCAAGTTGGTATTGTTTGGGTTTAAGGGCTCAACTTCCGTTGGAACCAATTAAAGAAAAATGGTTGCTTGTTTTTATTTAAGGCCTCCCAATATCTTTCTTGTTGGTTAAATCAGATTGCCATATAGCAATAACTCCCCTAGATTGCACTGCATACAATGAAAGTGAAAATCGGAGGAAAAAATGCCTGTGCCAATCGAGGGGAGTAGCAAAGTTTGGGATTTGAACCAGCGACATATCGCACAGAAGTCCAGTGCGTTACCGTGTGCCCATTGACCTCATTATATAATAATAAAATACAACCTTTGTGGTATATTTAGTAATTTAATGACCGCATTCACCATATTTTGGTTCTAATACGAGTACATAACTTGTGTTTTTTAATCTGTTAATTACAGTGGGTTTGAATCCCGAATTAGAGCGCCTTTGAGGAGAGTTTGCTCTCTAAACGGCGTTTTATAAATTGTCCTTTTATATAATTATTAAAAAAAAATAGTACAGAAGTTATCAGTTTATTATTTCAATAGCTATCCTTAATAGCATAATCTTCAATCAAAATCTAAACCGTTATTATGGAGAATAAGGTAATCCATACATTTATCCACCTCATATCGTCGTCTATGGGGGCTGAAACCATGAAACCATGGTTGAACCCCATGGCCTACCTTCCCCTGCCACCCCGCCCCATGCCACCCAGTCATGGGGGCTTCCCCAACTCACCCGTGCCTGACGAGGGCTGCACGGGGCATCCCCTATATCGATCCGAGCTGAAGTCTGATTCAAACGAGATATCAATTAAAAATTTAATACACGTCTTAATGGTTATGATAAAAATTTAACTGAAAAATATAAAAAGTGAAAACAGAATCTGAAAAAAAAACAGGATACAGAATTGTCGAGTTCAGTGACTTAGTTGGTAAGACGCCTGTTTTCCGACCTGCAAATTGCGAGTTCCATTCCCGCTGGAACCAAGATTAAAAAAAAAAACAGTTTAGTTTTAACTTAACGCTTCATAAGCATCATCACACTGGTTGGTTGAGGGAGAATACCACATGAAACTAATCCCACATGGTTATACTGTTTCTTGTTGAGAAAAGTGAACGGAAGAAATACTCGGAGATTTTCGACATTTTTAATGTATTTAAAAAAATATGTTTCGAAGGATTTTCAATGTTAACATTTTTGCAGGGCTGTGGAGTCGGATGAAAATTTACCGACTCCGACTCCGGCTTTATTTTATACTCCGACACCGACTCCGACTCCAACTCTTGACTCTGACTTCAATTTTTATTTTATTTTATAATTTACTGCGTCTACCTAATTTATTTATATTGACTTATTAATAATGGATACAGGTATAAATTAAAAATTAATTATATTCGTACACAAATGAAACAATTTTATAAAAAAAATATGTAAACAATACGCATTAAGCAATATCTTCACACTAAAATAATATTAAAAACATATATTAATATTTAAAAAATAATTAAATGAAACTTTTAAAATAATTAGAAAAACAACACAGATAGGTATTAAAAAAAATAAGAAAACACTTTAAAATAAAATAAAAAGGTTGCTTCATTTGTTTTCATTAGTTAACTTAATCTTATTAATATTGTTTATTATTATTTTGATTCAATATTGAATAGAACACAAGATAAGATTTTTGAAAGTAAATAAACTTTATATAAATCTTATTTCCTATTCGTGGTCTAAATGGAATTAGATCTCAAAATAAGTCAGGATTTATGGAAGCTCTTAACTTGTGTAGGTGGTAAGTGGTAAGGCCGTGACGGTCAGCGCTGAATCTTGAATAATTTCAGGATATCGCAGTATTGCTGTTTTTATATCTAACTTTGTAAAAACTGTAAACTGAACGTAATCCCTTTTTGGGGTTTATTGCGATTATAAAAGTCTGCATAGTATCAGGCATGAAACGAGAGGTTAACTGGTTAACACATACCGTAACGTTATTCATTAAAGAAAATGTTAAAATAATTAAACGGAGTCGGAATCGGTCGATTTTTTCCGACTCCGACTCCACCTAATATGTACCGACTCCATGACTCCGGCTCCGACTCCGACTCCACAGCCCTGCATTTTTGAGTCGAATAAAAACTAGTTCCACAAAGTTTATCTGTCAATGAATCTTGTTACGAAGTCAATACGTATAAGGGTGCACATTATCTGTAACCGTGTTGTCACGATCTGCGCCTCATGGCTTGAGGGTGTTGAATGTTCGGTAAATATTGTACATAACATCCCTTCACCCTTGAACAGTGTACACTGAAAAAAGATCCTCTGGACGTCATTTATAAGTGGGAACGCAATATCCCTCACCTGCAATATCTATATTTATATCTTACTACTTATCCCCTTCATGACTGAATAGATATTAGATTAAGGATGTAATACATTAGGTTACAAGGGTTTTGAGAAGAAATAATGTGTATGTTTCCAGAACTTTTAATGGATTAAATAGTGGCGTAGTTTCTAGAGCTTTAATATATCGTTTCTCAACCTGTGGATTGCAACCCCTGCGATGAAATATGAGGAGGTCACGAAAGTAAAAATATCTTTGAGTTGTATTGTATAACACTTCCGTTGTATACGTGACATTCTGGTACGCTTATTGCCATGTGGCAATACTCGTACATATATTCCAATAGATCAGAAAGATTTTAAAACGGCCTTAAGTGAAAACCAGACTGGAATTCTTTTAAAAAAATCTGGGTTCCAAAAGGAACCGAACCCGTAACCTCCGGGCTGGAAGACAAGCGTCTTACCAACTAAGCCATCATCTTAACATACGTTTACGAAGAAAAGGAGCATCGCTTTATCACAGATTTTTTATATGTTCATTTGTTGTGCCTAAAATCCACTGTATAGTAAAGTTTCCAAAAAAAAATTAGAATCTAAGAAAAATTGCGTTGAATATTGCATTATAGTATTCTTAATATCACCCAGATGTGATTGCCTTTATTGCCATACTTTTCTTTTGTCAATGATGTACCGTAACTTTAAAGTTTTAACAACCGGTTCGGTAAATTATGCCAAAATTTAACAACCGGTTCGTCAAACTATGCCAGAATTTAACTATTGGCTCTCGAGAACGAAATAAATGATCCCACTGGTTTTAATTCACAATACAGGCTAAGCCCAATTACATATTAAAAAAATATGTATTCAAAGCCACTTAAATAAGATTATTAGTGCTTTCTAGCGTTACCAGTCTTAGAAGAAAAAAAAACATTTTTCATAACGTTATACGAAATATGTCAATATCCGAAGCAATCCCGTTCTAAATAAATAAGGCCTTTTTATCAGACATAACGGATGAAAGACCCGTTTTGAAGTAGAAAGTGGCATTGTCGGAAAAAAACTGTGGGGCAGTTTGGCACATTATTAGTTATATATCCCATATATTAAAATAAAAATTCATCATTAAATAAGGGATGAATGTGAACATTGATTAATGTACTAAGTTCAATCTGTGATATTAAGTATGTGTAGAGCCTGTTTATGAAGAAAGATACTCAATATTTCTAGAATTATTTTATACGGAAGAAGATCACTGAATCTTGTTTCAGGTTAAGGTCGAGCGCTGCGAATATTTTGACTTCAGATATCCAGTTGAGTTGGCAAACACAAATATTTCGACAGAATATTTCAGGCACGGGAATCTCTTCTATGGAACAGTTTTCCACCCTCTCTGATGCAAATCTACAAATTGGCAAAGTTGTCAGTAGACTTGAAAGTCACTTGCCCTCTGTATATATTCTGAAAGTTAATATGTTGAACTTGTTACGATGTACTTTTAAGATGATCATAATGGTTTGGAAACAGCGTTATATGAAAATTATCTAGGAAAAAATATACATTGCAAAGTATAGAAGAGGAAAACCATGGAAAGTATAGTTGGACCAAGCGAATGGTAACCATCGCAACCCTTTGGTTTGAAGACAAGAAACTTGTCTTCAAACCCAAGGGTTGCGATGACAGACTTGTTTCGCTCAAGTCAAGATTGCCTATTGATTCTCGCAATTCAACACCTTTTAAGCAACACTCTCATTTCAACTACCTTTATCTAACAATCATGTTTTATCCACATTCAAATTTCTTTTTGCATATTATTTTGTTCGGACAAAGAATCTATTATGAGTAGACAATTGAAATGCTTCGGTCGGTAAACATACTATACAAACCACCATTCACTCGATTGCTTGCCACTTTCTTTCTTTCGTTATCGCGATTCCTGAACATGCTTCCAATATTTTGAACATGCTTTGCGCCTCGCAAGTAGATAAACACGCTGTATTATATAACTCACCATTCACTCTATTGCTGATATTTTTCATTCAATTCAAACTTATACGTATACAGACGTTTTGCATATATGTGTGACCGATTCCCGAATAAAGAATTTCATTTTTTTTTATATTATTTATAGTTAAGGCATTAACATTGTGTAGATTTAAAGACATTGTAATGTGTTTTTATCAAAAACTGTTTATTCCACTTTTGTAACGGTATAACCCTACCGGTTTCAAGGCTTTCCCCTCATCATCAGAGGAGCACAAACAATTCTTGTTTGTGCTCCCCTGATGATGAGGCGAAAGCCTTGAAACCGGTAAAGTTATACCGTTACAAAAAGTGGAATAAACAGTGTTTGATAAAAACAAATTATAATAAGTTTTTTTGTTAATGAGAAACTACAATAGAAAAAATGTAATAAAATAGCAGAAATTTAATTCAGTGTGATAAACAGCTTCCGTGGCTTAATTAGTAATACACCCGACTTCCACAGCCCTGGGGTTGCAGGTTCGTTTCCCGTTAGAATACGGAAATTTTTATCAAAGATTTCTTTTCACTTTTAAGATACTTTTAACATCTTTCTGGTTGGTCGGACGAGATTGTCATATGGCAATACGAGATTATCATATGGTCCACCAGGTTGTATTGTATACAACGAAAATGTAATATAATACAACACAAATTGATGTGTACGACGCAAAACCTTTGGAAGTGCGCGTAAGAACGGTTAAGAGATCAATCCTCTCTGTACTATTCTACTGTACTGTACCTCTCTGTACTATTCTACTGTACTGTATTCTAATAGATACATAGTATACTGATATAGATGAATGTATTTATAATAATAAAGAGTGATGATCATTCATTAACAATTTGAAGCCCGTCAAAAAAAAACAATAGAGGTTAGTTTGAGAGGTTGCAAACACATTTGAATATGTTAAGATGTTTATTTGAAAATTACTGACAGTTTTAATTAAATGACTGTTAATATAAACATTTAAGAACGTTCATTCCCCTCGAGAACAATGGATGATCGTTTCAACAATAAACATAAATAATTGAATATACTTTACGAGTGTGTATACAGAAACGTTCCGGGAAAACGGAGTAAGTAACCTCTTTACTCGAAGAAATGTATAGTAAAGACAAAAATATTTTGCAAATTATTTCATTTTTTATTGAGATGTATCCATTCAAACTAGGATGATTTATGCCATCAAATTCAAGTAATGAAATTATATAATAAAACCGTTTTTTTTTTTATTACAAATCTAGACTTTTTAAATTTTCTGTTGATTAAGCTTCAAACATTTAACAATCGATCTATAAGTGGAAAAGTTCCATGAAGAAAGATAAAACACAACATTCTTTGGACGCGTCCAAGATATGGACGTTAGTAAATCAAATCTGTATCGCAAAGGACAACCGAAAAATACATGGTCCATAGTTTCATCATTCAGACCACACTTGTATCCAGGATTCTTTACAATACCCATTATGTAAAGGTGACTAGCCGTCACGCAGAGACCCGTCCATAAATGACACATGGTAGAAACTTTCATCTAGCTCATTCTTATTATACGAGTATTAAATCATGGTTTCAAAGGGGTAGTTTGTTGGATTGATTTAACATATATCTAGATCCCTTATGTACCTCAGTCACATTCCAACCCAACGCCCATCGGTGTCAATTATTTATATTTTTATGTTATAAATAACATGGGGGTGTTATTTATTTTAATATTTATTTTATTTATTTATTTATTATTTATTTATTTATTATTACACATGACAAGAAATATACATAATTTGTGAAAAAACAACAGGTAATTTAATTTGGACATACAATTTTAATGGATCTGGGTTTGTTGCATTTCATTTGTTGTATCCCCAGTAAACTAGGATTTTGCCTGTATCTCACTGAGGATATTTAGCATGAAAAAATAAATCGATACTTCTTTCTGATTTTTGATTACACAAAAACAAAACCCCGTTGCACGTTCTCATTAACCTGACAAACAGTGACACTCAACTACAACTGGAAACATCATGCGAAATTAAACTCCTCACACATCATCACTTCAGAAAGACCAAAAATATTCATCCCACAATATACCGCACACAATCATAAGAACAAAAATAAAAAACATACATAAACACAAAAACAACAAGAAGAAACCCACACTCACGAGCCCACACAAATCTTCTCCACACGCCCTTGATCCTGAAATCCCAAGTACTCAAAATCCTGTCGCAATAACAACCACGCTCCGATCGACTGTCTAAATGGTTTTCCTACCTTTACCTTTATTGAATTCGGCACGCCATTGTATATCATGGAAGCCAAATATAATTCGTACAAATTTTTTATCAAATTTCTTTAAACGATGAATTGTTTTTTTTTTTACATATTTTTGTACATGTCTATTGTATGAATTAAGGAAATATGTATTGTATAATTTGACGACCTCCATAGTCTAGTAGGTAAGACGCTTGTCTCCCAGCCCGGAAGTTACGGGTTCGATTCCCGTTTGAACATAGATTTTTTTAAAAGGATTTCAGCCTGTTTTTAACTTAATGCCTCTTTAACGTCTGTCTGGTTAGTTGGTTAAATTAATATATATATCATCGTTGTCAACCAGGGTCGATCCAATGCTGGATGAAGGTCTCTCCAAGTTGACTCAAAGTAGTTCGGTTTTTTGCTCGTTGATGCCATATGATGCTGCCATGCTTCCTGATTTCATCTATCTAACGTACCTTCAGTCTTCTTCTGGGTTTCTTTATGCCTCTTTATACCATTGGATTATTTCGGATGTCCATCGGGAGTCTGACATTCTGGCTACATGTCTGGCCCATTGCCACTTCATATATACGAGTATGTAAATAGTGATTTAAAGCAATTATTCAACTTCGATAATTTTTTTTAACAAAAACGAATTGTTTTCCAAGTTTCCAAGTCCAAACATTTTCGAATGGTACATAGTTCATAATGTACGTTGTCAATAAATTTAAAAATATTTAAAACATCAGCATCTAGACTCCTACTCTGATTTAGAATATCATTTAGACTCCTAGTCTGATTTAGAATAGCATCTAGACTACTAGTCTGATTCCGACTCCAACAACACAAACCTGTTTTTTTTGTTGTTTTTTTTAAATAAAGTTATTTGAAGTTATATTACTTAGTATTGCAAATCTGAGAACCTTGGCTGTTACGATGCCTGTCTTCCACCTAACATTTTAATTGAATCGATCTTTGTACTTCTCTAAGAAGTGTAAGATGTATATGTGACGTGGCAGCTTTAGGAAGCACTTGAAAATACTCCTTTTTGGGAGGTCCGATTAAAATTTATGATTATATATGAACACTGCATACATACACTACACTCCACCTTAAGCAGAATGTGTTACTTTCACATTTTGGAAAATCTACAAAGGTTTCTTGGTAGTTCCTCTTATTTCGGTAAGTTTTCTGCGGTTTACCTACTAAATATGGTTTTTAAACTTGAAGATGCGAGGAAATATCTAATCAAATTGTTGCAGCCACCACATTTCTATCATTGCACTCAACAAATTGTATTTTTTTGTAATATCAATAATAGTAGACTCAAATCCCAAATTAGAGCGCCCTTGAGGAGAGTCTAAACGGTGCTATATAAATCTTAATTTTATTATAATAATAATTAATAAAATGCCTAATGTAAAAAATACACCGAAACCCTTTTTCTACATTCACGAGGAATTCAACCCGAAGCCACCGGGCTGAAAGTCAAGAATTCTACTTATAAGGACACGGTGTTGAAAACTGAGATAAAAAAGTATCCATTTTACACGCCGATGCATTCTGAATTTGGCAGTCATTTATTTGAAGAGCTTTTTATTTCTCCTTTATAAAATTTGCACATTCAATTAAAATTAAAAGCCCTTTTGCCAGGAATGTATCGTCGATATGTAATATATTATGAGTTGTGTTATGTGTATACTAATAATCGTAAATATATTGCAATAGTGACACCAGTACACAGGCATTTCAATGACAATGCAAAGTAGGATAATAAATGCAACATTGCACCAAACAAGAGCAAGTGCATCGCACTGGATCAATAATATTTGCATTTCGTGAACATGACTAAGGCTTGTGTACATAATACATTATCCGGAATGCAGTTTCGTATTTCTTGGATGGATTTATTTATTTACCACTTCAGATGACCTCTGTGATCTTGTTGGTAGGATACCTGACTTCCAATGCAGAGTTTACGGGTTCGATTCCCGATGGAACCGGGATTTTTTGAAAAAGTTCTGTTGTGGTTTTCACTTAAGGTATGTTGAAAATCTTTATAGTTGACTGGAAGAGAATGTCACATGGCAATAAGTTATTGTACTGTTGACGGTCTCATCGCCCATTGCCAATCTCTTAGAACCACCCAGACAAAAGTAAATAACGCAAGTCACATAGTCGTAAACGTTATTCAAATAATTTGTTTCTATTCAAAAAATTTGAACAATATTTTATACATAATAAAAATCAAATTGAGATATCATCAAACAAGAAGAAGGGATAGTAGAGAGAAAAATAAAAAACGAGAATGGAACACTGACTTTAAATTAAGATATCGTTAGGATAACGTTTTTGGTTGTTAACTTCATTACAAATATGCTAAATGTATATTATTATGAAAAGTAATAGTTTCGTGCATTTTTTTCGACAATTGTTAACCCTAATTGCTTGAGCGATTTTTTTAGCGTCATTTCGATGATGGTATCAAGGTAGTTGTTTTTTCGGTGCTTGATGCGTTTTTACAAACGCAATGTAGAAAATTGCGACGCAAACCAAAAAAATAAGATATGCACAGTGTATGGCAACGATGCGGTAAACGACCGTGTGCGTCAAATGTGGTTTAAAAAAATCCGTAATGGTGATTCGACAATCGAAGACGGTGTCCGCTCTGGAATGTCGTTTATCACTGATGCCCAAATCGAGGCTTTAATCGAGAATAACCAGTGTTCTACGATACGAAAGAATACTGATGAATAGAAAATATTGAAAATCATCGTCCATGAGCATTTTCCGGATAACCTACGAAAACTATATTAAAATAATATTTTTATTCTTCGTGATTTCATAAACAAGAGTACACGTAACTTTGTCTATAAAAAATTGCTTGGGAACGAATTTTAAAGAAACTGTAAAATAATCATATAACTTCTTCTTCGTCTGCGTGTGAACATCACACGCAATGTATAGTCTCTAGTCATGTCAAAACTTTCGGTGCTAGATTGCATAGCTCTTGCATGTCTCCAAGAAATGCATTCAGTGGACAACAGTCACTGACATGGTCTATGGTCTGGATCTCCCTGCACTCATAAAAAAAGTTACTCTGGTATACCTTACTTGTGTATAGTACATGCATTGTGGCCCACTCCACATGTAATCCTATTTAAAGTCCACCACTTCTTTTAAGGTAGGCCAAACCCTGATGATTCCACCGTCATCCACAATATTCCTGTTTTTTACACCACATTTTGTCCAACAAGACCGCCATTATTTGCGATCAGCCTGTAAAATATTTAGTCCAGTCTTCTTACTTAGTTCACTGACGTATAAATGGAGTGGGGCTGAATCATTGATGTTCTAACATAACACAATTGTTTAAATTTTATTTTATTCAGAACATAATACGTTACAACCCATAAGTTAAGGATAATAGTTTTAACATTGAACCATTAATAAATTTTCAGATGATAATTAAAAACTGAATGAAAATCATAAGCGCCTTTCTTCCAACTTGGAAGTTAGGTTACGTTCGTAAGCGTCTTTCTTCCAACTTGTAGGTTAGGTTCGTAAGCGTCTTTCTTCCAACTTGTAGGTTAGGTTCGTAAGCGTCTTTCTTCCAACTTGTAGGTTAGGTTCGTAAGCGTCTTTCTTCCAACTTGGAGGTTAGGTTAGGTTCGTAAGCGCCTTTCTTCCAGCTTGGAGGTTAGGTTAGGTTCGTAAGCGTCTTTCTTTCAACTTGGAGGTTAGGTTAGGTTAGGTTCGTAAGCGCCTTTCTTCCAACTTGGAGGTTAGGTTAGGTTCGTAAGCGTCTTTCTTCCAACTTGGAGGTTAGATTAGGTTCATAAGCGCCTTTGTTCCAACTTGGAGGTTACTGGTTCAATTCACTCCACATGTAATCCTATTTAAAGTCCACCACTTCTTTTAAGGTAGGCCAAACCCTGATGATTCCACCGTCATCCACAATATTCCTGTTTTTTACACCACATTTTGTCCAACAAGACCGCCATTATTTGCGATCAGCCTGTAAAATATTTAGTCCAGTCTTCTTACTTAGTTCACTGACGTATAAATGGAGTGGGGCTGAATCATTGATGTTCTAACATAACACAATTGTTTAAATTTTATTTTATTCAGAACATAATACGTTACAACCCATAAGTTAAGGATAATAGTTTTAACATTGAACCATTAATAAATTTTCAGATGATAATTAAAAACTGAATGAAAATCATAAGCGCCTTTCTTCCAACTTGGAAGTTAGGTTACGTTCGTAAGCGTCTTTCTTCCAACTTGTAGGTTAGGTTCGTAAGCGTCTTTCTTCCAACTTGTAGGTTAGGTTCGTAAGCGTCTTTCTTCCAACTTGTAGGTTAGGTTCGTAAGCGTCTTTCTTCCAACTTGGAGGTTAGGTTAGGTTCGTAAGCGCCTTTCTTCCAGCTTGGAGGTTAGGTTAGGTTCGTAAGCGTCTTTCTTTCAACTTGGAGGTTAGGTTAGGTTAGGTTCGTAAGCGCCTTTCTTCCAACTTGGAGGTTAGGTTAGGTTCGTAAGCGTCTTTCTTCCAACTTGGAGGTTAGATTAGGTTCATAAGCGCCTTTGTTCCAACTTGGAGGTTACTGGTTCAATTCACTCCACATGTAATCCTATTTAAAGTCCACCACTTCTTTTAAGGTAGGCCAAACCCTGATGATTCCACCGTCATCCACAATATTCCTGTTTTTTACACCACATTTTGTCCAACAAGACCGCCATTATTTGCGATCAGCCTGTAAAATATTTAGTCCAGTCTTCTTACTTAGTTCACTGACGTATAAATGGAGTGGGGCTGAATCATTGATGTTCTAACATAACACAATTGTTTAAATTTTATTTTATTCAGAACATAATACGTTACAACCCATAAGTTAAGGATAATAGTTTTAACATTGAACCATTAATAAATTTTCAGATGATAATTAAAAACTGAATGAAAATCATAAGCGCCTTTCTTCCAACTTGGAAGTTAGGTTACGTTCGTAAGCGTCTTTCTTCCAACTTGTAGGTTAGGTTCGTAAGCGTCTTTCTTCCAACTTGTAGGTTAGGTTCGTAAGCGTCTTTCTTCCAACTTGTAGGTTAGGTTCGTAAGCGTCTTTCTTCCAACTTGGAGGTTAGGTTAGGTTCGTAAGCGCCTTTCTTCCAGCTTGGAGGTTAGGTTAGGTTCGTAAGCGTCTTTCTTTCAACTTGGAGGTTAGGTTAGGTTAGGTTCGTAAGCGCCTTTCTTCCAACTTGGAGGTTAGGTTAGGTTCGTAAGCGTCTTTCTTCCAACTTGGAGGTTAGATTAGGTTCATAAGCGCCTTTGTTCCAACTTGGAGGTTACTGGTTCAATTCACTCCACATGTAATCCTATTTAAAGTCCACCACTTCTTTTAAGGTAGGCCAAACCCTGATGATTCCACCGTCATCCACAATATTCCTGTTTTTTACACCACATTTTGTCCAACAAGACCGCCATTATTTGCGATCAGCCTGTAAAATATTTAGTCCAGTCTTCTTACTTAGTTCACTGACGTATAAATGGAGTGGGGCTGAATCATTGATGTTCTAACATAACACAATTGTTTAAATTTTATTTTATTCAGAACATAATACGTTACAACCCATAAGTTAAGGATAATAGTTTTAACATTGAACCATTAATAAATTTTCAGATGATAATTAAAAACTGAATGAAAATCATAAGCGCCTTTCTTCCAACTTGGAAGTTAGGTTACGTTCGTAAGCGTCTTTCTTCCAACTTGTAGGTTAGGTTCGTAAGCGTCTTTCTTCCAACTTGTAGGTTAGGTTCGTAAGCGTCTTTCTTCCAACTTGTAGGTTAGGTTCGTAAGCGTCTTTCTTCCAACTTGGAGGTTAGGTTAGGTTCGTAAGCGCCTTTCTTCCAGCTTGGAGGTTAGGTTAGGTTCGTAAGCGTCTTTCTTTCAACTTGGAGGTTAGGTTAGGTTAGGTTCGTAAGCGCCTTTCTTCCAACTTGGAGGTTAGGTTAGGTTCGTAAGCGTCTTTCTTCCAACTTGGAGGTTAGATTAGGTTCATAAGCGCCTTTGTTCCAACTTGGAGGTTACTGGTTCAATTCACTCCACATGTAATCCTATTTAAAGTCCACCACTTCTTTTAAGGTAGGCCAAACCCTGATGATTCCACCGTCATCCACAATATTCCTGTTTTTTACACCACATTTTGTCCAACAAGACCGCCATTATTTGCGATCAGCCTGTAAAATATTTAGTCCAGTCTTCTTACTTAGTTCACTGACGTATAAATGGAGTGGGGCTGAATCATTGATGTTCTAACATAACACAATTGTTTAAATTTTATTTTATTCAGAACATAATACGTTACAACCCATAAGTTAAGGATAATAGTTTTAACATTGAACCATTAATAAATTTTCAGATGATAATTAAAAACTGAATGAAAATCATAAGCGCCTTTCTTCCAACTTGGAAGTTAGGTTACGTTCGTAAGCGTCTTTCTTCCAACTTGTAGGTTAGGTTCGTAAGCGTCTTTCTTCCAACTTGTAGGTTAGGTTCGTAAGCGTCTTTCTTCCAACTTGTAGGTTAGGTTCGTAAGCGTCTTTCTTCCAACTTGGAGGTTAGGTTAGGTTCGTAAGCGCCTTTCTTCCAGCTTGGAGGTTAGGTTAGGTTCGTAAGCGTCTTTCTTTCAACTTGGAGGTTAGGTTAGGTTAGGTTCGTAAGCGCCTTTCTTCCAACTTGGAGGTTAGGTTAGGTTCGTAAGCGTCTTTCTTCCAACTTGGAGGTTAGATTAGGTTCATAAGCGCCTTTGTTCCAACTTGGAGGTTACTGGTTCAATTCCCGTTGAAAGTAAGATTTTTCATAAAAAAAACTATTCCAGTCTGATTATTATCAATCAAGGATTAAACATTCCAGTCTGATTATATTATCAACAAACTCTCCAAGAGCGCTCGAACGTAAGGGACCTTGTTAATTTTTATTCAATACTATGAAAACTCATTAGACTAAAATATAAATAATCGGCTGTAATCGAATAATTTTATTAAAATCTTAACATCAGTTGATAAAAGTTCGGAAACTTACTTTGGGTACCGAACCCAGGATGTCAGCATCCTCATCAAAGATGTTAAATATTAGTCCACTGGCGCCGGCGATTGCGCAACTAATTGTCAAGTCAGTTCAAAGTCATCCCGATTCGCATGTTAATGAATTCCTTTGTGATGTCGCGTTGTGACGCAATCGCGCAATGTCGCGGTGCCCTATTGATTGTTAAGGCCCTGAGACACATAACATTTTTGTATCATGTTTATTATGGATTTTATACTTCTTGAGTGGCAATAATTGACTGGCAAAAATCGCTAAGACTGAAAAACCTAGCAGCAGGAGATTACCAGGAAGGCCGCCGAAAAGGTTGACGGACAGCTGGACGTCATCATCCCAGGACAGCCCACCGTCACAAACAGGTCATACGACCTAGACCAAGAGAAAGGAGAATAAGAAGAGTGGCAATTTCTTATCTAAGTTGGCCACCATCACGGAAATCCTTATTATTTTCACTTCATCTAAAACACTCTCACAAGTTCTTAAGCCAAGACATGATACACGTCTTCCTCTGTCTCGTTTGCAACTTATTTTTCCCTGGATGATCAGTTGTGTAAAAATGTATTTTATGCCCCTCATTATGTGACCGAGATACTGCAACTTGCAAACCTTCTCATTTCTATGCTACATACACTTAATATTTGGGTATACAGATGACGTGTTTATGCCCCTCATTATGTGACCGAGATACTGCAACTTTCGAACCTTCTCAGTTCTATGCTACATACACTTAATATTTGGGTATGCAGATGACGTGTTTATGCCCCTCATTATGTGACCGAGATACTGCAGCTTGCGAACCTTCTCAGTTCTATGCTACATACACTTAATATTTGGGTATGCAGATGACGTGTTTATGCCCCTCATTATGTGGCCGAGATACTGCAACTTGCGAACCTTCTCAGTTCTATGCTACATACACTTAATATTTGGGTATGCAGATGACGTGTTTATGCTCCTCATTATGTGACTGAGATACTGCAACTTGCGAACCTTCTCAGTTCTATGCTACATACACTTAATATTTGGGTATGCAGATGACGTGTTTATGATGGACAATGTACTCTACCTTAAAGGACGTTGCTGTTCAGGTAGGGTTGAACATTAGCACAGATCAAACTAAATATACGAGTATTCGCTCGTCGAAGTCAAACTATTTTAGAAGATCACTCTTCAATCCCGTCATGATGGGAGAGGATGCGATAGAAAAGATTAAACACTTCACATACTCAGGTTGTGTTGTAACCAACAAAAGTGAAGTTGTCATGAGCAACAAGGATCCAAAGTGGGACCAGAACAACCGTAGTAGTTCACAAATCTTGGAATAAGATTCGTCCTGAAATTATCAAACTGAGAATATACAGCTCGATTTACTAAAACTGTGACATATGGGCCCGAAGCAAGGGTCTTTCAAATTGAGCGGTTTTTTCAATTGTATTTTTTTTAATTCTATTCTAGAATAAAATATAAAATTGGCTTTGATTTCAAAAAACTTTTTATTGGTCATTGTAGTATAATGTATGACATTTAAACACAAAAAAAACAATATGCGCCAAATATCCATCTCTTGCAGCTCCACAGATGTCGCACTCTTTTGTCAAAAAATTTGATGACATGTTGGCATAATTGCGTTTCTAACTCACCAATAACGCGAATAATTTCGTCCTTCAGCTCAGGAATTGATCGGGGGTCATTCTTATAGACCTGTCTTTTCACGTAACCCCAGAGAAAATAGTACAACGGTGTCAGATCACATGATTTTGGTGGCCAATTAACATCACCGTTTCCGGAGATTACGATACATAAAATAATTCAACTATTTGAATGCGTTGTCGTATTGCATACGACTCCTTTTTTTATAAATGTTATACAATACACTTTTCAAATGTCACAAGACTCAGGCAAGTTCGCGACACCATCTGTGTTTAATCCCAGAATAAAAAAAAACGCTCAATTTGAAAGACCCTTTACAAAGAACAACAGAAGTTACTGAGCTTCGAAAATCGACTATTCTGAAAGATACTTTACCTAAAACATGCTGCAAGAGACTGAACACTGGGATCTAATAAAGAAACTCGAAAATTAATGATACAATTATTAATTATTAATTGGTACCCCATGCAGAGGCACGGCCTGGGGGACGTAGTCCGGGACAGAAGAGTAAACAACCTGAGGACGAGGAGAGCTGACCCCAACAGCCTTCGCAGACAGTGAATTGGGATGGAGCCAGTGAGAAGAAGAAGAATTATTAATTATCAGAGGTTGGCATGGATAAGCCATGTAAGCTAATTTCAATTGACATGGCAATAAAGATCATTATGCAAGCCTAACTATACTGAAGAAGATCACTTGGCAGACCTATACAGGGGTTTTTAGATAGCGTTTAACAGAGCCTCAATAAGCAGGAAGTTGAGGAATACTGGAGGAGGTGACTAGAAACTGATTGGCTCGAGAAAAATGGTTTCTGTAGTTTAAGCTTTACAGAAGATTTATGGCTTAATGAAGAAGAGGTCTATATTCCATAGAACATTTGATGAAAAAAATAAACCATATATTTTTGTATAAAATATTTGTATAGGTTAACTCCCACACCCCGGTTGTGTTGTATTATAGAAATAAGGAGTGATGATGAAAAATATGCAAAAGTATTTAAGAAATTGAAGTCTTATGAACCCTTCGTATGCCATTTTTTTATGGAAGAGATATCTTCATCCCTTTTCAATTGACAGTGTAGAAGCATATGCTACATGTGGTTAGAAAACATATATGTTATGTATGTGTATAAATGGCAAACTTATTACCATACGGCAATCTTGAGGGAGAAGGGAGGAGAAAGAAGATGGAAAAGAACAAAAAATAGGAGGTATGGAAAAACACATTTCAACAGTGAAGAGCTGTCTAATATTTTTTAAAAGCTATTTGAAGCAAGTCAAATAGGGTGGGTTTTAAACTAGAAGTTGAATGATTTCCAGAGTCTGACGGCATTTATTGTTGTGCAAAGTAGGAATATTCCGTCAGGAGAAATAAAAATGCCTAAAGCGTTTCGAGTTTATGAAAGAAAATTAAAGCCCTGCTTCTTATTCTTTTTAAACTTTCTATATACTCAATAGTCTGTTACTGCAGGATTATTCTCCTGTGATGCTGACCTCCAGTTATCTCTCCATCGTTTCGGGGGTCTCCCTGGTGGACGCCGTCCATCCGGTACCCCATGCAGAGCTATGTATGGAATTCTTGTGGAATTCATTCTCTGTACATGTTGGTACCAGTATCGTCGACGCTGTCGTCCCTATCTGACCACATCTTGGATCTCACAGACCTCTCGGATTGTGGTGTTCCTTACACGATCACGCAAAGACTTTCCAGCAATAGCACGTAGAGTTCTCATTTCCGTTGTCCTTAGCATACTTTTGGTCCTGACAGTGTCCGCCTTTGCTTCGATCCCATATGTGAGGATAGGTCGCACACAGGTCTTATAGAAAGAAAATTAAAGCCCTGCTAATGGGAAGAAACCACAGTTAAAAAAGTGTAGTAAACCCTTATTTCTTCAACTCAACGCATTAATGACATTGAAATGAATAATCAAGTTCAAGTATATTGATCGAGGTTAATGTGTCTTTTGAATTTGTTCGACCACTTGACCACATAATATCGAAGCAATAAAGCGACCTTTCGTAATACAATAGTTTCTCCTTATCTGCTGTTCGAAACTATTCTAAAGAAAATTACAACGTTTCGACATACGGTCAATAGTAACTTAACGTTACGTCACAATGCCTATATGACATTCACCTAATTTAATTTATCAGGTTAATACAAGAATAAGGGTAAGTACAGCACAATATATTTTTTTGAGGCCATCGCGGTTCTTTGTAACGCTCAAACAAAAATTGTTTATTGGCCTTCCCAGTTCACCACTCTTATTTTTTACGTCGTCCTTGTACTGCAGTGCTCCGCAACCTTTTCTCACCTACGACACACCAAAATTCTTCCTAGAATTCCGCGGCACACCAAAAGCTAAAATATATAGGTATTAAATTGATAGACAAATTTAAAAAAAGCATAAGTCGAAAAATTTCCATACATGCTGGTTTAATAAGTGTTTCGCCGATAGTATGTGGTTTCTTCTGACGTGCAATTAATTTTGCAACATAGTAGCTAGCATCTAAGGCCTTTTCAGAAACTATAACGGTCGATTTCATAAATTTCTTCTGTTTTTTTTATTTTGTTCTAAGCACCTCTTAAAACATTGTCTGTCTTCGTTGGCGTAGCTGGGATGGTTTGAATATAGATGGCGATTTAATTTACCGGGTACCATTGACTCGTTTGATAGCTGTTCGCCGCAAATGATGCACTGTGGCTTTGGAGCCGTTTCGTCACCACACCACGAGAATCCATATTTAATGTAGTCTTCGTCGTACTTTCTTTTCAGCAGTTGACACCAGGCGCTGGGGGACCATTGAAAAATTATTTAGTTATAATAATTATTCTATACTACATTTTGAAAAATAGACAATATTATGAAAAATAATTTGTCATTGTGTATTAAATACATAATGAAAAATTGTAAAATGTCAAATACATTGAATTTGACCGCGGCACACCTGTATCCGGCTCACGGCACACCAGTGTGCCACGGCACACCGGTTGCGGAGCACTGCTTTACTGTCTATGCAGTGAGACTCTGGAACCAGTTACAAACCAATGTTAGACTCGCTCTGTCCTTGGCATGATTTAAGAAACGAATGAAAAAACTCTTAATTTCTGGTTAGTCTTTTAGTTATTTTTATTGTCAAAGTAATATATTGTACAAATATTTGTTAAGGCTATACCTACCATACCATATATGTCAAGGCTATACCTACCATACCATATATGTCAAGGCTATACTTACCATATTTGTCAAGGCTATAACTACCATATATGTCAAGGCTATACCTACCATACCATATATGTCAAGACTATACCTACCATATTTGTCAAGGCTATACCTGCCATACCATATATGTCAAGGCTATACCTACCATATTTGTCAAGGCTATACCTACCATACCATATATGTCAAGGCTATACTTACCATATTTGTCAAGGCTATAACTACCATATATGTCAAGGCTATACCTACCATGTAACTTGGTTTAGTAACGTTTTCTGGTTGGTTGAAAGAGATTGCCGCCTAGCACTAAGCCCACCAGATTGTTTTTAACAATACAGTTTTAAATAAATGAATAAAATAAATAGTATAATGTCCTTCGGAATGTTGTGCTGTGTGGTCTTAAAGATGAAAACTGCAACGTTTTTGAAAGCCAAACCACGAAGTACAACAATCTAAAATATCTTGTACAACTGAACACAACGAGATATACTCGTAGTTTAAAAGAGAGAAAAGAAAGTGAAACGACATTCATATAACTTGTATTACAGTATATTGTTATATATTAATTAGTAGTGGTGTACACTCTGTATTGCCTGTAAGAAAAAAAAAAACCAATGTGGCGTTTCTGTAAAAATATCAAAGTAGCGTAACTTATGTAATCGTTTGTCTTATATGTAGATTTTTCTACAAAAGGCAGCAAAACATTAGTATAAATTTGTTAATTGACGTTCATCTAATAGTCATTTCGAAAAAGGTCGTTAGCTGAAAAAAATTCAACATTTACAGTTTCGTAAATTATATTTTTAAATCTTCCTACTGGCAAGTATCTGCCATGACAGCTAACATTATACAATATTGACAATCATTCACATAAGTGAGTATTTTGAATATTTTTTTATATTACTATAGAAATTTATTTTTTGAACATTTCCATAATATTTATTTATATGCATTACATTACTATAAGCAGTATAACATATCGTCATCATCATTGTCAACCAGGGTCGAGCCACTGCTGGATGAAGGTCTCCCCAAGTTGACTCCAAATAGTTCGGTTTTTTGCTCGTTGATGCCATGTGATGCTGCCATGCTTCCTGATTTCATCCATCCAGCGTACCTTCGGTCTTCTTCTGGGCCTCTTTATGCCTCTTGGGTACCATTGGATTATTTCGGATGTCCATCGGGAGTCTGACATTCTGGCTACGTGCCCGCCCCATTGTCACTTCATTCTTTTGCACACCTTTATAACGTCTTCTACCTTTGTCATATTGCGAATCCAGGTGTTTCGTTCGCGGTATCTTTTAGTATATCCCAACATGCATCTCTCCATGCCCCTTTGGGCGGTCTGGAGCTTTTGTGTGTTCTTTGCTGTGAGCGTCCATGTCTCGCAGCCATACGTTAGTACTGGAAGAATGCACTAGTTGTAAACCCTTCGCTTCAAGGATATTGGGAGATTACTTTTGAAGATGTTGTTCAAACGTCCAAATGAGCTCCACGCTAGTTTTGTCCTTCGTGCTATTTCCTCCGATATGCCACATATATTCAACATGAAATAGTTAAACGGTTTACTTTATCTTAATGTAAGTATATCTGCGAGAAAAACGCTGGATTAAGATAGTTTTATATTTTCATTTTCACCATCCTGTTGTGTAGCGCATGACTGAGCATCGTGACTCCCATGATATCGTTAAGGCTTCGGCCACACAGGCAGGAGCCTCGCTTGATGCTTAGAGCTATGTTGTGAGTTAGGCGACATATCCTAGCGAACCAACGTACCGCATACCATCGCAGTGGCCACACTGCACGCTTCGCGCCACGTTGCATGACGATTAGTCACCGAGTGAATCTCCTAGCAAACATACGTGTTGGTTAATTTACAAGATGGCGGAAGCTTTAATGACAGCTGTGTATAAAAGGGAGCCTTTATGGAACCCATCGAGTAAATTATAGAAAAATGTACCTGTAATATAATCACTTTGGAATGAAGTTGCACAGAAAGTAAATAAATATGGTAAGTTGTAATGAAATTGATTAGTTTTGAGAGTGACATCGTGTGTTGACTCAACCGCTCCCAACTGTCAAATGTTTTTGTGCGTAGCTCTTTGGTGTGGTCAGGCATGAGGTCACCTAATATATGAGTCACGTAAAACCTAACTTAGCAACTAACGAAGCACTTTGGTGTGGCCTCTTACATAATGCATTGTGATTCTTCCTTTTGTACGACATCGACGTCCAGCCTCCGGTAACCACAAACCTCTCTAAACTGTCTTCTTGGCCACGAGCAATGAGCCCGAAGAATCGGAGGACTTGTCATTCAACTTTTATTTTTTCTTTAACTTTTATATAATAAATGTGTTTCGAAATATTACACATCGCTACCTTTTTTTGTAACTACTACTTGCATTATTTTATGTTTTGTTTTATGTCGTGGAAATGGGGACTTTTTTGGCGTAGGGGCGCGCATACCAATACAGGGTTGGGCCGCAGGGCACTCAGGGACGGAGCCCCTAGTATTGTTATAATTGTTCCACTTTATTTCAAATTATTGTTGTTGACCTCTCATGTATGTCTGATTAGGAAATTAAAATTTATCTAAAGTTTGTCTTTTATATGTAGGTAAAAATAAAGCAAATATAGTGTTTAATACTATCATCAGTTCAAAACATACCCTAAGGGTCTTTGCCCTACGTACTAGGGGACAGCTGTAATTTAATTCACTATGAAGTTTGCAAAGTTTTTTTCATGTAAAAGCTGAAAAAAAATGCAATATTCTGTAAGGGTGCTGTTTCATTAGCTGAGATTTGTAAAAACTTTGGGAAACGTATTCTATGGTTTCACATTTTCAAAATAGGTATGAACTTAATGTTTCTGTAGTTGGATCTGGCAACGTTTGTCAATCTTTGAGCGTAATATTTTTCTGAAAATATTTTATTTTATTTTATAAATTGTCACAGAATTACACATTTGCTTTCTAGTCTTCTTTTTTTCATCGAATTCTGAGCGTTGTGGTCCTCTGTTGTTTCTAGAACTTGATGTTCCATTAGTCTCCATTCATCTTAGTCCTGGGTCAAGCTGAATGCACGTTCAAAGAAGATCTATTAACTTTTATTTGCTTAATTCATCTTGTATGAAACATCCCCTTTGCTCGTTTTCTTTTAACTGTGCCCATGATCACCAGCTTATCAAGACCCTCGTTATCTTTTTTTGGCAAAGGTGCCCAAAGATTTATGGATCTTTATCCTAAATATTTTCGAAAGTATTTAGGTAATCATTAAATCTGGAATATTAGTGATATACGCGTGCCTTGCCTCGTGAATTCTATTATTTTTTTTCATTATTAAACTACGTGTAACGATGGTCGTTATCAGTATAGCGTGTGTCCTATTAGGACGTGCTGATGCTTTTGATATCGACATCGTTATCTTCGTTTTAGTCGATTCTGCATTCCTTCTCGTTCAGGGTCATCAATATAGCGGATTGCTTATCTTGTTACGCGTGATGATCTTGATTTGTAGTCAATGAATATAGACTCAGGAATGCGGATATAAATCGATAAGTGGACAGCAGGTAAATAAATAACAAGTCTTGACAGTTGAATGAATGACAATACTAATATGTTTATTTCTCGGCGTCCGAGTAATTTATACCAATGAGTAAATACATTCGCGATATATATCTGCCTTGCTCTAGCGCATGAACTGGCGGTAGGTTAATTATTTATATTTGGAGATGGCTAGCCAATTTGCAGACGCTGTAAATAGTAAATATTGTCGTTGTTCATAGTGTGTAACAATCATCGAATTCTTCATCGGTCATTGACCCTGTATGTTTACTATCTGACAATAATTAATTTAAATAATTGTGTTTAACAATTATTTATTTATTTAGGTAGGTATTCCTACATACGTATTTACTTTATTACCTCGGAAAAGCTCCTGAAATAAAATTTCTAGAAAAAAATCTGATACCAACATATTGTACTTATCAAAACGGTCAGAAATCTTTCTTAACCCTGTAAGATCTATTGTGTTGGGCTGGAACGATGGTGACCTCAGTTGGTAAGATGCTGATCTTCCACCTGGAGATTTCAGATTCCATTGGTACGCATAAAAATAATAAAAAAGGATACCTGTTTGATTCAAGAATTCTTCTAGTAATACGCGCTAGATGTGTGCGAGTGTTGTTGCTTGTTCACGCGCGGTAGTATTTCTTCCACTTGCGTGGTTGAACAGTGAGAACAGTGGTTCTTAAGAAGGATTGATTACTAGATTCGAAGTCAATATTGTTTCGCGATCACACTTTTCAACATTTTTATACCATCAATTCGGATATGTAATTTATTTTTTTATTTCGATAGCAAACTCAGCGGTAACACCGTAGTATTGAATACGACGGCACACCGAAATGAGACAATCGGAGCAAACCGGCATGCTTTTTTATCTTTTTGAAATAATCGATATGACCGAAGTCATAGGTATCCTTATACCCCCGAATTCTTGGCGGTAAACATGTTTATGTCGTTCGAGGGTAGTAGCTCTGTGCAGAGTTTGAACCGACAGCGGAATTTCAGTGCGTTACAGCGCGGCCATGTACTTCTATCAATAATGTTAGAATTAGAGCAAAGGAAAGGAAGGACAAGGAAGAGAAACAATAGGTAATTACAATGAAGGGATGATAAAAAATGAAAGAAGTATATTATTTTTTCATTTCTCTCTTCAGCATAAGTTCGGGTATGTTGTGGAGCATCATAAAAAAGGGATCTAAATAATCATATTATCACTCTAAAAAAATGACGCAATATTGCTGGTGCCAATGATGCAATATTACTGGTTGCCAATGATTCAATGTTCCTGGAGCCAATGATGCAATATTTCTGGTGCCAATGATGCAATATTGCTGGAGCCAATGATGCAATATTGCTGGTGCCAATGGTTAGCCAAAACTGGACTTTCATTATTAATTTTCTGTAACTCTGGTCAAATTGTTTTCAAAACGTATTTTTGGCTGAAATATTTTTTTATGATCTCAACCACAGTTTGAGAGCGACTGGAATTAATCCTTAGCAACTATGTTCCCACGCTCAATACTTCAGCAAACAATTGCGAAACAAGCCCCCCTAAAACTTTGTCAATCACCTGACGTACAAGCAACTGATTTGCAAATTATTTCCAACGCAGGTGGTGTAACAATGGGTCCTTCGTGTAATCGAGTTTCGTCAAAAACTAGGGTTGTTTTTATAAAAATGCTATGTTCAGAAAACATTCCACGCTTTTAATGCCGAAAAACTTTCTAATGCTGAAATATTTTTAGGTCATTCAAAGGACAATTTTATATTGCACCGTTTAAAGAGCAAATTCTCCTCGGGATTCGAACTCATTATTATTAACCAAATCACGTCTGACAACTATAACAGCACCCGAGCGAATTATACGAGTACATAACATTTTCTTTGCATACATTACTATATATTAGGTGTTAAATAATATGGTTTAAGCGGTCTTCATCGAAGTCCACTGGTCGTCCGGAACGCTCCATGTCTTTCAGGTCGAAATTACAGTTTTTGAAACGCAAAAACCATCGACGAGCTGTCCTTTCATTCATAGAATCTTCACCGTACACTTTGCAAATATCGCGAGCATCTTTGGCAGCTTTATTCCCTCGATTGAACGCGAACAGAAGGAGGTGTCGAAAATTCTCCCTTTCGTCTACTTGCCATTCCATTTTGAAGGCTTGTAATCAAATAAAATAATATATGTAACGTAAAAGCAAATACAATTTCTTATAGAGCAGAAAATTTTCTTTCGAATGACGTTTAACATTTACCATTTTGTTTTATTTTTGGTGCTCATTTTTAAATTTAAAAAAAAAACGGACACAACTTATGTTAACACCCAATAGAATAAAATACACAATTTGCTTTGATTTCAAAAAGCTTTTTGTTGATTATTGAAGTATAATGTATGCCATTTAAACACAATAAACAATATCCGCCAAATGTCCACCTCTTGCAGCTCCATAGATGTCCACTCTTTTGTCAAAATTTTCGATGACATTTTGGCATAATTGCGGTTCTAACTCATCAATAACGCGAATAATTTCGTCCTTCAGCTTAGGAATTGATTGAGGTTCATCCTTATAGACTGGATTTTCACGTAACCCCAGAGAAAATAGTCCAACGGTGTCAGATCACATGATCTTGGTGGCCAATTAACATCACCGTTTCCGGAGATTACAATAGATACAATAATTATCTTTTGTTGTATACGTTATAATGTATACGGCATCATTTTTTTTAAATGCCATACATCACACTTCTCAAATGTCAGACCCAGGCAAGTTACGCAATCTGTATTTTATCCAAGAATTAAAAAAACCGATCAATTTGAAAGACCCTGTATTATACATATCCGCTGTGCAGTGCACCTTTTCTTTACGAGAAACAAAAAAACAAAAGAATTTATAAAAAATCAAGAAACATTAGTCACTACTTATTAACGTCAATTGGAGGAGTCCGTAGAATAGTCCATCCTTCACATCTATTGCACACGATGTTTGTATCATGTTTAGCAGTCATTATAGTAAAAAGTAAACATTTCTCTTAAAAGCCACATAAAATCCCAAATATTTGTAATGCGATTTGAAATCGCTATTTCGTGATCGAATATAATGAATAAAATAATTTGATGGATTTGGTAGTGAAATTTGAGATTTGTTTCGCTTTGTTATTAGAAATCGCGGTACATATTTAAAAACCATTAAACTCGTGTAGGGATGGTAAATGTTTAGAGGGTTTGGAATTATTGTGAAGGGTTGTGCACACCATAATTTTATTTTGATGCAGCCGAATTAAAAATGACATGTCTGGTATGTAGTTCATATTTCTTGCATATATGTCGCAAGAAAATGTTCGATTTTAACAAAATTTCTATCGTGCTGAATGTATAAGTTTAACCCTTCCTGTCCTGTGATGTGTGACTAGTACACATTGCTTCTAAAAACTTTAATATCTCTATAAACATTAAATACTGGGTTCCGATTTTAGGTATTTCTCCGTAATACATTTACGCATTGAATGAAAAAATAATATTAATAATAATTAGCACTTATCGGCCACATTAGAGATATTTTGTGAAAATCGGGAATAAATTTCACCAATACAATCAAACGTGTGCCAGTGTATGACGTAGGTATATTCATTCTAAAATACCGCTATGGACGAGGAAGCGACGCTATTCACGTCTCACTCTACTTCGGTATATGGGAACGCAATAAATAGAATCTCAGTTCGCTCGCTTCTCTCGTTCAGTAGGTGCGCGGCTTTCGGTAGAGGTGGTTGCTTTGCCCGTTTTATGAACGTTGGCCGATGTTTTTTTTCATGTTTTTAGCAATAAAATTTCAATTATTATCACTTTTGACTTCAAATTTAATTAATTTAAGTGATTTGGTATGAATATTCTTATTTTCAATCGCTCATTTTTACATGTGTATTGAATACACAACACTGGAACGGGCGGATTTTTTTAGCACATTACGGGAAAGGTTAACGTATTTTTTCGGTCGTTGTTTGCTTTTGAACGCCTGTTTGGCGTCACTTTGAAGAAGACACACAATAAGCTGTTTTAGGTGATTTATAGTTTTTTTACTATCGTCAAAAATAAATCAATCAGTCAAAAATAAATCAATCATTCAAAAATAAATCAATCATTCAAAAATAAATCAATCATTCAAAAATAAATCAATCAGTCAAAAATAAATCAATATGTCATATTAATCTACCAAACGAAAGTTTCAGCAAATTAAAACCTGCCGAACGTATTGAAATTTTGATCTCCTTGCCATCGGAATTTTATATTTAATCTGTCAAGACTGTGTACTTGCTGAAGTGTAATGACTTTCACTTAATATACTAAAACACAACGAGTGACGAAAGATTGACAAAAAATAAATAAAATGGAAGCTTGAATGATAGTTGTGGTATAGGGCAACCGAGAAATGAGTGCGGTTACATCAAGTGAATGATATTTTGATAGAAGGAAAGGTAAATAGTAAAGGAAGCGGTAGGAAATGTTGGAGATTTATGAATATGTGGAGGAGAAGAAACAACTATGTGGTAGAAACTATTTGGCGCTCTGTCAAATAATTTGATTATTATGTTTTTAACTATTGTACAATAAAATAATTGTCACATTATGTTGTAAACCATCGTCAAATAATAGTCATATTTTATTGTAAAACGTTATAAAATAATTGTCATACTACATTGTAAGCCATTGCCAAATAATTGTCATATTATACTGTAAACCGTTATGATATATATTTTTTTTAAAAGTTTATATATATATATATAAATATATAATATATATATATATATATATATATATATATATATATATATATATATATATATATATATATATATATATATATATATATATATATATATATATATATATATATATATATATATATATATATATATATATATATAATATATATATATATATATATATATATATATATATATATATATATATATATATATATATAATATATCTATATATATATATATATATATATATATATATAATATATATATATATATATATATATATATATATATATATATATATATATATATAAATATATATATATATATATATACTATATATATAATATATATATATATATATATATATATATATATATATATATATATATATATAATATATATATTATATAT